>CAEGAE010098660.1:0-30180 GCA_903067095.1 Girardinus metallicus
GCAAAACAAACTATTAACAAAATGATATGACAGCAGCATCATAGCAGAAGTTATTCATATGATGTTAAAGAATGACAGCCTTTATACCTGTTGGTGGTGGGCAGGTTGTTCTGAAATAGCTGTAGTTTTTTGGTCATTATTTTTATTCTTTAGAACAAATTTGTTCTTGGTTTATTCTACAGTATACCAAATGAAAATTTGATATAAAAACCATGGAATATTTACTGATGACGGAAGTTAGCGTAAGATCCAAATATAAACAGTAGCTAATTGAAATACGGCCTAATAACGATTAAATTATAATACTGGGTTTAAAAAATGTCTTTAATGTGAGATTCTGTTCCTGCAGCCATCTATTTTAAGACTGTTTAAGCAACTCTACAAGAGTTAGTTACATATGTTGGGGACGCTTAAGTAAATTTTATAAATAATGAACAAATGAATTGCATATTGAATGAATAACATGCATTTAATAATCTGCATCCCTGATTTTGCTTCCCAGAAAGAGTTACTTATTTTGCTTGAATCTCAAAAATCCCAAACGTAATGCCTTACTTAAAATTATTTTAAAACATCAATTAAATCAGAAGTGACTAGTTCTGTTGGTGCTAAAATTACTAAAGTTAAAAAAAAAAAACAGAAAGAAATGTCTCATGAATGTCAAACGGCTGCAGAACTGCACTTAAATTGGTGGTTGTGTCCCACATGACAAAGAGGAAATCAGATTTCTTACTCTCTTGGAGCTTTGTTAGACTTTATTGACCTTTCTGATCCATTTTCAGGAGTAACCTGTTCATTCATTCATTCTGGCAGGGAGATGGCTTAAATGGACTGGGTTGATGTATGGTAGCCCTTTTCCCTGCCCCTTTGGGCTCTCAAAGTGCTTTATTCTGCAGGTCTCTACTTTTAGATTTTTATAAAAATGCTCAGAAAGATGGTATTAAGCAACAGTTAAACATAAACAAGCAATCCATTTCAGAAAATACCTACAGTGGATATATGTTTGACTTCTGATGCACTAAAAAAAAAAAAAAAAACATAAAGGCAGCATAAGAAAATATAGATTTACTTGTTTTCTTTGAGCGCACATATTTGCTTGAAATGTTTGTGAATCTTGCATCACCGTCACACTAACACATGTGGTTACAAAAAGCAACATTATGTATTTACGGTTGCACCAACACAGCTTTAGACAGAGGTTCACTGAAGTCAGAACATCATGAGGAAGTTTGTCTTCTGAGGTTTTCTCTCAGGGGCTTTGTGTTGCATTAGGAGAAAGGATTATAAGATTTCAAATAAGCCTGTTTTAATTTAACTCAGCAGGAAGGTAAGTTAACCCTGGAAAAGCCCTGGAAAAAGATTTAGAGATTAATATTTTTGGGACAGAAATGTTCATTTTACTTTTGTCTACTCTCCTATATACTGTCAAAAGCACTGTTTCTTCCTAAAATGTGAAAAGGCTGTAAATAAATTGTTAATGTTTTTACTCTTTCTGATTTCAGCTGGTATTTTTCTCAGACTAATCATAGAAAAAAAAGTTATTTAAACCTGTTGGCTAATTTGCACTCATCTTTCTTCATTTATAGCCCCTTGTTTCTGTCTTAGCAATTGTAGATCACAGCCTGGCAGAACCTTCACTTTTCTTTCTTCTGTTCCGCTCTTATAACTGCCTTAAATGTAAAATTTAACTACAAATGCAAAATACAAAGCTTACATAAAGTGCATTAATGACACCCAGAATACAAGTGTTTAAAACACCATGGAAAAAAAATCAATCTTGTATGGCTGCAGCATAAACTCGTTGTGATTTTTGATATCTCATGTTTAGTTTGAGTGCTTTTTTTAGTGCAGGTTTCTAGAGTGGAAAAAAAATCCCTCCTCTAGAAATAATGGCTTTCACTACCAGCATCACAACAACGCCCCTAAAGATCACCTTTAAAACAAATGTAACTGTAACAGTGATTTCACAAGACACAAAATCCTCCTGAAGATTCTTATGTCCAGTGAAAAATATTCATTAAAATTAGATCAAGTGCAATAAAATGTAAACAACCGTAAAACATGCTGCAATCCTCCAGATGTGACTCACATAATGCACGTTTACTATAATTTTTAATTCATGCACAACATTCACAAACTGAAAGTTGGTAATTTACTTAAAAGGAAATGCATCTTAAATCACAATTAGCGGCAGTTCAAAAGAGAAAATGTCCTTTCTGCATTTAAACTCATGTTCAGCAGGCTACGATACACTACAAAACTGACACGTAGTTAATGAATGATCTCAAAGCATCACAAGCAATAGGATGCTGACACTGTCCTCTTTGGTTGCTGTTTAGAACAGAGTTCAGAGTTTGTTCTGACAGGGTAATGCAGCATCCACACAGACTTTCGGGTTGACGCATCAAATGCACCACCAGATGTTGCTTTTGTCATAATGTGTTTTTAATCACCATTCCTGAAGTCAGATACCAGCAGGCGGCTTCTCATCCGATCTACATCACTTGCTCTCCCTCATTCCTCCTTAACAACAGAGAGGGACTGTGGGCATCAATCACCGTTAACTAGCAATCCCGTCAGACAGTTCAAAATCTAAGGCTCGGCGCATATGCGTGATAAATAAAAGTGTACTATATAGTTCACAGATTTCATGGGAATTTTTATGGTTGCATCTATCAAACATTTACCCATCATGCAGATACATAGTTTGTAATCTATGCACAATTTTTCTGCTTCTTCTTCAATTAGTCCAATGTTGTTTTCCAATGTTCACAAAATATATTAAACTCATTACATTTGACCTGAGGGTTAATACATTACAATTCGCTACATGTTGCTTTCATCTCATGTAGAGCTATGAATGCAAGAACAGAGTTTATCCTTATGACCCTCTAAATTTCAGGCCATACATAGTTTAAATGAAACTATGGAGCTTTACAACATTTTTCAACATAACTCTACTTTTGGTGATTTATTATTTTTTTTGTGGTAGAACAACAAAAAGTTGCACTTCTGAAAAGCGTTGCATGCATAATGTGGTCTATGTCTCTCCAAGATTTGCAGGTCTTGCGCCAGAAATGTTTGCTCATTCTTTGTTGTGAAACAACTCAACCAACATATATCTTCAGTCACATAACATTTGCCCTTGGAGAAACTCTCAAAAACTAGGAAAAATATGCTTCTAAAAGTCACATCATCAACCTAACAATGACGGAGTTTAATCCTCCCAATGTCAAACATTCTTTACTGCATGAATAAAAATGACTAATAAAAAGCTAAAGTACATAGATGTTCTTTCGTTTTCCTCCTTCTTTACCTCTACACACCAAGCAGGCTGCCCTTTATCTGTGTTGGGAGTGTTTTTACTTGCTACTATTTTTCTTTCCCGTCTGTTACAGTAAATCACTGCTTTCTTGTTTTCTTTCCTTTCATCATACAAACATTGCTATACAACATCAAAGGCATTCTGTGTACTTTAGAGACTACTTCTAGACCATCGCAGCGTGCTGCGTTCCTAGAAATACACAACTGCACAAGGGAGAAATGCATAGATATTCTTGATATAATTCAGTGTTACAGTGCAATATTGTGGAGGCCACAACCTATATGAAAAAAATAAATCATTAGGAATTACACCACAGAGAATGTAGTGCAGATATCAGCAGGCTCAGTGAAAATTAACATGCACATGTTTAACATAAATTAACACCCGACGCAAAACAGGACCTGCATGACCTCATGCTTAAATGCTTGACATGCTTTTCTGCTTCTAATTACTCTTGGGCTCGTTATTAATCCTATAATACATATCACAAAAAATATTTTAATGCCTTCACTAAAAGGTCTACCCAAATCATTTCCAAAACATTTTAATTGTTTTATGCCTCTTTAAGAAAAGTGTGATTTTTGTATGACCGCTTTTTTCCAGATGTTCTTGCTGCATATATGTAGTTTCTCTCTGCTGATACCTACAGTTCAGAAGTGGGATTGTAGAGAGTGTAACAGTTTTTATCAACAGTTGTACCACTTGTGTCATCTGCTTAATTCTGAATAAGCAGCAACATTCTGAATATAGTAAAACCCATTCCCTTGCTGAAATAACTTTTTTGTAAACTATGTAAATCAAACCTGTCAAAACAAAAACAACTTAAGCGTCTTCCGAAAACATTTTTTGGAATTTTGCAGCAGATTTATCTTATTTTAATACAGCTTTAAGCTGCAGATATCAATTTTAGAGCACACCATTATCTGTTGAAGAAATAGAAAATTAAAAAGAATATAAGAGCATTCCATAAGCAAAAGAAATATTATTTGTACTTGCAGCAGAGATGTGACACTTTACATATGAGACTACAGTTGCAATAAAACAGTGTTTTAGTAACATTTTACAACAATGATGACAACATTCATAATGTCAATAGATTTTGTTTTTTCATATAAAACAAACAACATTTAAATAGCTGGTTCAGTGCTTTCCTACAGAATGTAGATTCTTACCTTGACTGAGTTTACCCAAATGCAATCAAGATTTCAAATTCTGGCACATCCCAAACATACTGGGCTTGAAAGCTCAAAATGATAAAGCAGAGAAACATTTAAGCAATCTGTTCGGCCTTCCTGTTATCTGCTGCAGACTTGCTCTTTCGAATAGCATGAATGAACTGCAGACACGTCTCAACATTTAGAAACTATAGTTTCCTTATAGCTTCTAACATCTCCATTTGAAAATCTTGAGTCGTCTTCTGATAGGAACAAACTCTAAACGGAGGAGTGTTGTTAAAAGACCAACTCAGTAACGAGCAAAGACATTGTGTTCACTGATCATAAAATGATTGGATATTTCAGTTTCTAGCCAGCCAGTCACTTGTCAAACGACAAAAGCCGAAAATGGGTCAATTTTAGTCAATAGACAATTTCTTTTTTGTATTTCTGGATGAAATGATTATTTTTGTGATTTTCATACCCTTTCCGTGGAGCAGCAGGGTTGAGAGGCTGAGGAAATAGAGGACGCTGCATGAGCTAGAACCTGAAAAGGACATTTTGTTCGAAAACAAACTGCATATCCAATTTAAAAAGTAAATGAACAAATACAATTATTTTGTAAATAATCATCAATGGAAGGTAGTTGCAAAGAAAAGCCCATATTTCGTCATTGTTGCCATTTTGTGTTATTTTAACTTTGTCAGTTTTTCTTACATACATAAGTGTTAATTTTGCTGTACATGGTCCTAATGAATAAATGACAATATAAAACAAAAATTTTAATACATTGCGAATACCATGTGCCATCACAGTTGTTGCTAATTAGAACTAAAAAATATTCTTTCCATCAAAGGCATTCTGTGCACTTTAGAGACTAGACCATCGCAGCGTGCTGCGTTCCTAGAAATATACAACTGCACAAGGGAGAAATACATATTAGATATTCTTGACATGATTCAGTGTTGCAGTGCAATGTTGTGGAGGCCACAACCTATACAAAAAAAATAAATCATTAGGAATTATTAGGAATTAAGAAGGACTCAACAATACCAAATCAGGACATTTTAGAAAACTACTTCATCATGCTATAGATTTTATACCACTGAAAACAAGAACATTTGCCTGATCATTGTGTTAGCTTTAGAAGATCAACACAATTGATACTAACAAGAACCTTTCAGGAAATTACTCTAACTTTGTAAGTTTGAAGAAATTGTTTACGAAAACATAGCCAACATAATTAAAATCTAGGCCCTTAAGGCATTCAGCCATTGAAGCATATTCTAAATAAATGAAAATTCTACAAAAATTTGAATCATGCGTCTATGGGTTCGATTCCCGGCCCAGGGTCTTTCTGCATGGGGTTTGCATGTTCTCCCTGTGCATGCGTGGGTTGTCTCCGGGTTCTCCGGCTTCCTCCCACCGTCCGGTCTCTCTAAATTCTCCCTAGGTGTGAGTGTGTGTGTGTGTGCACGATTGTTTGTCCTTTCTGTTTCTGTGTTGCCCTGCGTCAGACTAGCGACTTGTCCAGGGTGACCCCACCTCTCGCCCGGAACGTTAGCTGGAGATAAGCAAAAGCAACCCTCCCGACCCCTTTAAGGGTCAAGGGTGTTAGAAAATGGATGGATGGATGGATACTTAATCTTTTTTGCCTTGCATTGCTTATTTGACTTGAGTTAAATAAGCAATGGTCAACCTTTTTCTATGCTTAATATGACAGAAAAAAAATCTGCATGAATCCATTTTAGCAAACTGCCTGGTAACCTTTGTGCGCGTAGTGTGCCCTTCTCAGTCAAGGAGGGTCCTTAGGCAACACTTAAAGCCCCAATCAGTGCTCTTTAAAACTTGTCATCTCCCAGGAAGGCTCGTTTTGCTGAGACATACCCCCCACACCTCTTCTTTCTCTGTCTCTCACTTCCCTCTAATCTCTGCACTGCCTTGAGAGGCTGAAACATGATATTTCAAGCACCTTGTTTATGCCAAGGGGTCTTTCCCTTTCTCTTCCTTGTCTTTCATTTCCTCCTCTTTCTCATCATCTCTGCTTCTTCCCATTCTCTCCTTTAGCATACTGCAACCATTCCCCAGATTGCTTCTTACAGTTCATGCATTTAGAAAGAGTTTTGTGCATCTCTAACTGAAAGCCATGTAGATAAGAGGTAAACCATGGTAAGTTCCCTTCGCTTTTTAACACTGTGTCCCTCCTACCCTCAACAAATCTTATTTCTTCCCTTATTTTTTTCTAATTCTACTTTTGGTCTCCTCTTCCTCCTCCCGTACCACACCCAACCCAAGCACTCGTCTCTTCACTGGCCTCTTCAAAAGTAAAACAGTCTGTCGGCACAACGTCAGGGGAAGAGGACTGCACTTTCGATCAGACACGTCAGCACCTCCATTGCACACGGATGCGTCAGCACTTCAAATATACGCAACAAGGCGCACAAAACACACATGCACGTCAGCACCTTCAACAAAACACACACACACACACACAGGTCCATGTCATTAGGGAGGTCCACATGGCTCATATAAGAACCCCCGTCCAGCAGGAACGGAGCAGGAGCACCGAGGGAGGAAACTAAAGGTCAAGGGGTGAGTTACAGCAGAGACAGAAGAAAGGAGAACAAAGGTGATGAAGGGATGACAGAGACAAAAGTGAGAAATGTAGAAAAATAGGAAAGATATGTGGTTTAATATTCACTTGAGAGTCTATGATGTGAGGTGAATACATATGAGCATGTTGTGGCCTCTTCATCAGCTTTGTATTTATTTCCATCTCATCTAAAGCACATTTTGACAGGGCACAAAAAAAAAACATCAAAGCTGTCTGTCACAATGCTCTGTTGTAAGAATTGCTTCGTTCCATCTCTTCTGTCACAGTCTTTAGTTAACATACTTAAGCACATTTCTTCAGCTATCTACCTTAAATAAACACTTTTTTTCACTGTACAAGTCCCCCCTGTAATTTCTATTTTAGTAGGGTATTAGGATACATTTAGAAAGTGGGAAAAAAAACTGATTTTTTTTTTTTTTTCAATATGTAAAAAATATGTAAGATGAAATACTTCGGTTCAGGTTTGAGAAAACATTTTAAGTATCAATTTCATAATTTTATTATATCTTTTCAGTTAAAATTTTAAATAAATTGACTCAAAGTAACTAATAATTTACATGAAATCACTTCTAAAAAATTCTGTAAAATAAATCAGAGTAAAAAAAATGATACTTAAATTATTCTTTTTGTTAACTGATCAGAGTATCTGGGAACTTGAACTTTGTAATGTGTGACGCCCTGTCATGTTAGGTATGAATGTAGCGCGAGACAGAAACTTAGTACTTGCACCCACAATGCTAAATGGGAAAGACATGAAAACATGCCATTCACATCAGAACACGGCAAACACAAAATAGCAGCTCACCTGAACTTGCTAATATCTACCAACCAAAAACAAAAGAAGCCAAATCCACATGTTTTGTAAAGAATCTGGTCAATAATCAATTTCAAAATGGCTTTTCCATTTATTGTATTTTATGTTCACTATAGTCTTTGTTGCTAATATGAAAAACCTTAAGAATACTGCCTTTTTTCTTTTTTTTATATGTAGTATAAAAGTGAACAAATTACTCTTCATTAAATTCATGTTAAGTAAAGAACTGTCCAGTTAACCTTTGAAAGATACAATAACTCAATCAAATTAAAAAGCCGTAATGGGAAGCTATAAAGCAGATGCTAAATTTAACATTGTTAACAGCTAATGGCATTCAGACAGTGATCACAAATTGATCACATATCTGATTATGTAACAGAGATCCTAAAGCTCAGGGTCAGAAGACGGGACATGATGGTGGAAATGAAAGAAATTAGGGAAGGAAATGTGGGTTAATGGCAATCAATACCTTCATCACAAAACTCAATAATAACACTGCAATGTCATGTTTCCCTGTTAGTGTACAGCTCCACATTCAACTCTACATCACCTTATCAAAAGGTTGATCTTGCTTCCCTCCAGTAATTCTCATCTTACCTTTTTAATATTTTTTTTTTCCATCCAAGTCACTTTTTTTCTTCCATTATCATGCATAATTGCAGAAAGGATAGAAAAGTAGAAAACACAGAGAGGCTATCCAAGAGGACAGTCTGAAGAGAAGCGAAGGAAATAAAGAGGCAGAGGAAGAATGGGTTATTTTTGGCAGACAAGGATAATAAACAGAGATGTGGCACCAGAAAACGCAGCCACAAGAGGAGAGAGCGAGAGAGCTCTGTTGCCAGATACAAACAGCCAGAGGAGAGGAGGTAACAGAAATGGCCAACGGAGAGAAAATGTATGATATAATAAGAGAGGGGGTGGCAGATCACAAGAATACAAAACTTCATGTAGGAGGTTAGGTTGGTGATGGCATAAAGATTAGAAAAAAAACGAGAGGTTGTGATCGGGGGTAGGAGGGCTGGAGTTGGTGGGACAGAGACAGTGTGGGAGAGAACGGAGAGGAGAGCCTGAGAAGGAGAGAGCCTATACCCGGATCAATGGATAGCCTGTCCTCTGCTGTGTCTGCATTTCCTCTGGGCTCTCACACTAAGGCCCTCTAACTACACTTGGGAATAAGAGTGAGTGTGTGTGTGTGTGTGTGTGAGAGAGTGGGTTTTATTTTTGTGTCCATGCTCGTGTGTGAGGAGTGAGAGGAGGTCTTTCTCCACTGGTGATTTCTGTAAATCAGAGGTCAATACTTGGTCTTTCAATGGAAATTTGTAGTTTCTCACTGAATCTTATTCTACGTTTAGACTTAACGCTTTGTCGGAATGATTAGAAAATTTTAGGCGTGCACAAAAAAAAAAATCCAGCTCATGAGACAGAATGAAACCCAAAATTGGATTCACAAGAATTAAAGAATGATTCACAAGTTATGAAGGCATCTAAATAATTGACAATCAATGTAGAATAAGCAATTTCATGTCTGATACACCGTTACATTACAGATGTTATGCTTGTCCAATAGAAATATGGTTCTAAAACCAAAAACATAATTAAAAATGTCCCAGTTTTATGTTTTCACAAATATAATAGTGGTTTATAAATCTCAAATTGAGTTGTAAAAAATTTCTATTAAAATATGTTCAATTCAAATTTGTCCAAATGTGTTTGAACAAATGAAGAACTATTGTATTTCTGACTTAAAAACGAAAGTCTCAAATAGAGACGCAACTCTTTGGAAAACTTAAAGCATCCACCTTCAAATCTGGGTTTCATGATAACACCTTGGACTTTTTTCATCAGATGAGTTCACATACTTACAGTGAGTAGATAAATATACTTGAAGCAGGCTTTATTTTGGCAATAAAAGTCGTGGCAACTCAACATTTCGAGAACCTCAATAACATTTCCATGTTTTTGTCTGATCATTCAGTATCCAATGCAGCTGATATGTCTGTTTGTAGTTGTAAGATCAAAATCAGTAAGCAGAAGGGTTATCACACCAAATTATATTTTATGTTCGAAAAGCTTCACTTTGATTGTTAAGCCAAGCCAAACAATGCATAAAAAGAAAGGGATGATGAATGTGGAATATAAATAGCGTTTATGTCTTTCAGGGAGTGAATGTGAGCATCGTGACATGTGCAGGCTTGAGGCTGTTTGGCTGACCCTTCTGAATCCTCCGCTCACTGTGACTTACAAGAAAAAAGAAAAGATGAACATATCATCCGCTGATCTGATTTCAAAGCCTTATCTGAGACTTTTCTGCTGGCTCGATGAAATAATGCCTACTGAACTTTTCATCTCTTGCTTTGTTAAAATGGAAATTTAACTTGAGCGAATGAACACATTTAATCGGCTTCAGAAGGAAAGACAGCAGCCTAAAAGAACAGTAGTTGCCTTCTTGCAAAAATCACAGAAGCATCTGTAATGTGTAATCTCCAAAATCATGGGACTACCAATCAATTTAGTCACAGCCGACCGCGGGGCGTCCTATTTGCTTAAAATGAAGAGCTGTTCCATTGATTAACCTCAGAGAGGATTTCTGTGATTGCGCACAACTCTGGTTTAATTCTGGACACATGGCATTTGGCCAGAGACAGACAGCAGACGTCTTGCAGGTAGTCAGAGTACACCAGAAGAAGGCTGTGGCCACACATTTGACCTGCACAAGGGTATCAGCTCACAGGAGTGTGTGCAGGGGGAAAAAAAAGAGAGATGGGGTGAGACGGTTTGTGACGAGGTGTGTGCATGTGTGTCCTCCAGCAGCCATGATGCATTAGTGTAACCGGATGCCTCTCCTCCCTTGTGAGCCCTAACCTTGAGACAGACAGGGAGGGAGGCTGGCTGCAAAGGCGTATTCTGTTATAAATGAAGCTGTCTTCAGTGCCAAATTTGTTGAATAATAGGCAGCTAAGACACTTCAAATAATAAAAAGACATTTAAGCAAAAAGACCATTTAGTGAACTGCAAAAAATGTCAGTGCTGAACTTGTTAAGCTAAATATGCAAGTCTGAAAGCAATTTTTTGCATTATTATACTAGTTTTTGATATTTTTGTGTAAAATCTTATCTTTCACGGTTTACGGTTTCAAATTCAAACCATATAACACTGTGCAGCCTCTGTTATTAGTAAGTATGTGAAAGAGGATTAAATCATTTCTTGTTCAGATATATTTCAGTTGTCATTTTCTGGTATTAGCACAATGGCTCACCACCCAGAGCAGCACAGTCATGAGGGTGGCACAAGCCTCAATAAAATATCATATTCTAAAGGAGTAGTTATTGTTGTTGTAGTATCCCTATAATCAGTCATCCATGAGTTTTGTCTATAAAACTCCAAATTAAATGGCATTAAATTAAATTAAGCACTAAATCAATAGCTTCTTTGAGTCTTTCTTTAAGGGATCTAAAATTATTATACACCGCACAGAGAATCATTAAGACATGTTTTAAGATTCATTAATTTTATTCCTCAACACACAAAAAAATCTTTGGGTGGGTTGAAAGCTTCAGATGAAGGAGCTTTCAGGCCACCATTCAAACAAAAAGTCGCTGCTGCATTTGTCAGGAAATTTAAAAAAATTAAAATTAAAAAAGCAACACAACAAACATACTTTGACTTATTTAACTCTAAATTGTATTCTACCGACTTCTGAAATTGCAATACAGATGCCAGTACTGCCTCTGAATAACTGCAGCTATAATAATCTGACTAACATTGTATGTTTAAAATTGTCTCTGCTAATTACACTTAATATTGCTCCCTTTTGCAGCTAGCTGATTAGCACCAAAGAATAATTATGCAGAATTCTGTCTTAAAACATACAATACTAATTTTACTTTCCCACTGGACTCCGAATAAAGCATTAGCGAAGGGAAGACATTGTATTAAACCCTTTTTTCAAACTAAATATCATTGTGAAAAGCCATGTTATGCCTTGGAGCTTTTTCCTTCATTTAGAAACCTGGGTCATTATTGGCCAAAGTATAAAGAAAATTACAGTTCGAATTCCTCAACTTGAGGAATTCCTCATTTCATAATAATAGGGTTTCATTTCCCATTTTATTCTCCTGCATTAAATAATACTATTCCCAGAGCCCATTAAGATACTTAATCATCACCAGATGAAATACACTCTGTCAAGATAATTATGGTCGACGACATTCAGAGATAATTCACAGATAAGATCATTTCTTTGTCTTTTTTCTTTTTTTTCCCACCTTCACCTTTACGGTTTCACTTGCAGCTGCCAGACTCACAATTCTCTTAGTGGTCGTAAGCTTACAACCAAAATAAAAAAAAAAATAAAAAAAAAAAAGAGGACAAAAGGAGATGAAACCACAAAAAGAGACAAAGGGTATAAAAATAGACAGGAAGCTGGAAGAACAATAAATCATTTACAAAGATATGGAGGGTAGGGTCGCTGGAGGTTAAATATTCATTATAGGTGTCGAGTCAAAGCTTTTAAGTCTTAGTGGGAAACATTTTTATTTCTCCCCTCATTCCATGTTTATGTTTGCTGAATCATGCATCAAAACCCATGTTATAATTCTTTTTTTTTTTTTTTTTTTTACCATCTCTGTGAGGACCTGTTCTTGAGTACCGGTGGCACTGTCGGAGGTTGCAGTAAATCCTGCTGGAGCCACCATCGGTATCCAGGGCTTTGCGAGACACATGGGGGAGAAGCATTCACACTCGCTTTAATTCTAAGGAAACGAAATGAAGCGCTGGCTGTCATTTTATCCAAGCGATTAAGCTGCCAAACTGGACATTAGTTGTGACATTTGTAAAGATAAATTGTGTAATCCAAGTTATAAAAGTCTCATCTTTTCATCTTACAATAGATCAACAGAGAATTTGTGTGAATATTTTGGAACAAAAACAGAAGGATAGACGCTCAGTTCTTGTCTAATGTTAAAGACGATAGCTTTGAAAAGAATGCCCCTCAGCTCTCGTCTAATTTTCACCTGTTGCCACCGGAATCACAATTCCCACTTCTGACAGTTTTTCACCTGCATTACTCGTTTCCTTCTGTGTTCCTCCACTCCCCTGTGTCACCTAATTTATCACTCCCCACATCTACTCTCCTTTCCCATTTCCAACCCTCATGTGCTCCTACTTTTTATCCCCCCCCCCATCCATCTCTCCCCAATCTTTCTCCCTATTCCTTCCTCCTTTTTCTCACTTTGTCTCCCTCTCTACTCTCCGCTGGGTGTCCTGTTCCCTCTCTCTCTGGGACTGCCGGACCTCCTGACGGCTTAGTATTGATCCTTCTATCTCCTCACTAGCTATCTCTCTCTCCTTTGCTCTCTGTCTTTCTGACTCTCTCTCTCACACACACACACACCAACATTAGGGTGACAAGATAAAAGGGTCTGTTATGCCCCAAGGCAAAGCCAGCTAAACAAGAGACCAGAGGCTCTCAGTGTCTAGTGTGCGTATCAAGAACAGAAACACTTAACAAACCCAAGGCAACAGACTTACATCCATATCTCTGACAAGAGCTGTCCAAATTACCATTTGGTATATTTACAAGCCCACTTTTATCCAAGAGTCGAGCTTCGCATGAAAAAATACAAATCGAGAATCCTGGCGGTCTGAACATTCTTATTCTGTTGCCTCAGAATGCTGAAGGCAACAGAATAAGGCCAGAAACTTTCTTTGAAAGAAAGTTTCTGGCCAATAGAGCTATTTTTAAATGTTTCCTTTGGGCAGAAATACTTTGGTAACAGCAAGTTCTTTGTTGTTTTGTTTAGAAAAAGAAACTGTTCGACCAAAGCAGTCTTAGAGAATGTAGCTACTATTACATAAGGAAAAAAAAAAAAGAGATTTGTGTTCAAATTTGCTGTTACTGTTGCCATTGCCGACTTGTACACACCTCATAAGTTTGTTCACAATTTCTAATGCTCCTGAGTTCTGGGTTTTATGTTAGCTGCTCCAAACAATTGATTTTATTGCCTTTATGCTTCCTTGTACCTAATTTGGCATAAAGCTGAGAGTGGTCCATTTAGACCTGAAAGTTTGTAAGCTTTAGCTTTGTAGATGATGTCTTAGGTGGATATTCTAAGACATTGTGTTAACTTGGCATGATGTTATTTTCTCACAATACCATCTATTTTGTTAAGTTCACCACTCCCTCCTGCAATAAACCCTCAACCATATTGTAGTTAAGCACACACTTTACAGCTGAGGTTGCGTTCTCCTTGCCAAATTTTTCTTTTTTCTCCAATGTAACAATGGTCCTTTCACGCAGATAGCTTAATTTTTGTTTTTGATGGGCCCCAGAACATGTCTCTAAAGATTATGATATTTGAGTGTATTTGAAATTTTCTGCTGGTTTTGAAGTTATGGCTTCCTCGTGGCTAACTGGTCTTTCAGTTTATGTTTATACAGGACTTGTTTCCTTGGAGAATGAATGACACGTTCTTACCAGGTCCAGCCAGCATATCCATGCAACTTCTGTTTTTGTGTTGCCTTTATATACACATTTTGCACCAAAATCTGCTTTTCCCTGTGACTCAGGACTCTCCTTCCTGAATTCAATAATGGCTGGACATTGCATGCTCATTATGGTTGCATACAGTTATACAGATGAGTGTGTATTCTCTAGGTCTTACAGACCTACAGTTTTGATGAAACTGCTATCTAATGTTGAGTCACATCTAATTTAGGCCACTGCATAGGTATTACTCAGTGGGATAACTTTCTGCTCATTATTTTTGAGTTTTACTGCCATTTTGCTTCTCGTGTCCAAACAGAACTAGTAAGTTCTGAAGCTAAACGGTGGATTTTCCAAGCAGTTCAATGATAGAAAATAGGAAGGACAGATGTTTTAAATATTATTTTTTGGTAAAACTGTTATCTGTTCTAAAAACTATTTGTGAAATAAAAAGATATTCTAGTTTTATGTCAGACATTATGCGGATTTAATTGGAGCACATCATGTCCTTGAGAGTTTGTAATGCTTCTTTGTAACATAAGAAAAGAGAGGATAAAGACAAGAAACATCAGAAAGGCTCTATTTTACATTAAGCATCAAGAAGAGATTTAATATTTGGAGAAAAAGAAAAAAAAAGATATCTCTAAATAGTTAGGCAGGGTGAAAAATACCATTGAAAGATCTGATTGTTTACATTGGGTGTCTTTTCCCCATGAATTAGGCGAGTTAGGAGAGAACGTTTCATATTTGTAATTGTAAGATTACAATAATATTCAATAAATTAAGAGATGTGATCCAATTAGGCTTGTTTGCCTGTTTAAAAGTATCTTTTGAAAAGCAGTCTTTAAGCAGGCATTAGACATGTGTTTTATAAGCTCATTGTCCTGTATTTAAAACGTTTCTCTGATCTGATGTATTTAAAATATTAGCATGAAGCGGAAAATCATCATAATAGAATAAACAAAGGGTTTGAGTTTGGGTTAATCTATTTAAAGTTTTTCACTTAGTGAAATGAGTCACTGAAACAAATTAACTTTTTAATAGTATTCTAATTGATTGAATATGACAAAGCATATTGTGAATTAATTCTGCTGTTTTGTGTAGCTGTGTTCTACAATTAGTGTCCTGTTTTCCAGGACACTGGAAAACAGCTGTCATTCTGAAGATTTAAACTGTAGCGCTTTTGTTCAGAGCATCTTTCTTAGAAGTCAAACGGCAAATATTTCAGATGGGAATACAAGCCTAAGTTTTCACTGTGCCAGCCCTTGTGCCACATCGTACACTGTGCGCTCGAAGCTAACAAGAGTCTGTCAGGAATCGATATCTGGCATAAAAAAAACGATGTGACTTTCAGCTGCCGTGGCCGCATCAATCACACCATTACCATCAGCTCATCTCTCGACACCAACTTGGAGTCATCCTTCCCGCCCTCCCCTCCATGCTATCTCCTCAGCTATATCCTGTTTTTTACTCTCCTTCTCCTCTTCATCCAACCTCTCTTTCTTGCTCACTCTCTCCTCCTTTCTCCTCCCTCTCTCCCTCCCTGCCAACTCAGCGGATGCCCCTTGTCACATCTCCTATTTCAGCCTTCTGAAGTTTCCTAATTGATCGCAATTAGAGCTGCTGCAGAGCAAAGCGATGAGGAGGAGGAGGTGGAGGAGGGAGGGGAATGGGTGGGCACAGAAACTGAGATGTGGACAGAAAGTGAGCGCGCATGTGTTTTAAATGACACACGGAAAGTGATCAAAATGAATCGTCTTCTTTTAAGGTCATATACACTGCATATAGTACGATTATTGTTGCTGCTGGACTAAGTTTGACCACACATTGTTTTTATTATGGGTTTCAGGAAAGGTCAAGAAATATTATATAAAAAGCCAGATGGGATATAGTAGGAGGAGAGGACAAAGGAGAAAGACATAAAAAAGTGATACTAGGTATAAAACAAAAACAGCGGTTAAGTAAACACTGAATATTGGATTGGTCCTGTTTTATGATGTTCAAGAATTTTTTGATGTATTTGAGTGTCAAAGTGCAAGAACTTCTCCTTTGAAGCAGTATTTAGATTTTAGTCATGCATACGAACTAGGGTGGCAATATGACATTAATTTTTGACCATGTTCAGAAAATGTTTTTAGCAACAATCAGAATCTCTTTAATCAATGAGATTAAAAAAGGGCTTCATAAATCACAAGCTTGTTTAAAAAATCTGCGATTAGTTTAAACTGTTCTAATAGGAGTCTAAGTAAAATCAGAATAAGTAAATCTTTAATTTGATTACATTTATTCATTACCGGTAATCAAAAAAAAAAGAAATACTCTAAGAAATGACTTTGCACAGCAAAAAAAAAAATCAGTGCCTGACCAAAAAGACCTGAGCAAAACCCTAGATAAAATAAATGGAACTGATCTATATTTTTCTGTTGTTGTTTATTGATGCTCGTCTCTAGAAGCGTTTTTGTAATCCCTGGTTTGACCTGTGTCCCTACATGACACACCTCTATTTATCTTAGTCATTCTACAACCCAAACTAAGGAGTGCTAAAGATATGAAAACTCAGTAGTAAACAAAGAAAAAGATAAAAGTGCATGAAAAACAACTTTTGCATGAGCACATTTGGGAAAATTCTTGAGGCGGACTGGAACCTTTTTTTTTTCTCTCTTAAAGAAATGTGACAGCAGAGGGTGACAGACAGAGCAAGCAGAAGATTTGTAATAGGCAGATAAAGAGATAGAGAGGCAGAATGACAAAGAGGAAGAATAACAATGGGGCCAAAGCTCCTTCCATCCTTCTTGCAAACATCACTGATCCCCCTTTTTCTCTCATTTAAATTCCTTTCTATTGTCATTTCAATCCAGGCCTAACCCCCACTGCCTGGCAAATACACACGCACACAATCACTCACAAACACTCACGGACATTAGAGCGCACATGTATTGACCTCCGGCAGCAAGCGGGACAATCCCAAGGCGCAGAGCTCACACATCTCTGATAATCCTTATCAGTGAGCACACGCTGACAGTGTCTGCTGGAAAGAGAGGCTCAAGTTTCACCAGACTGCAGATGTCTGCGAGACCCTATCCATGCTAACATGGGTGGGGGAACGGGGAGCAGCTTGTCACCAAACATCCCCACTCTTGTCAGCCACACAAGGGCAAGCAGAGTAGCACGGCACTCAGCTGTGCCTTGTCAACATGTATTGTTGACATGGCTAACTTTATTCTCTTCCTCGCCCAACACGGTGCAAAGACTTGTCAGCAGGCATGCTGCTATCAGTAGTGGCCGCTTGAAACATACTCAAGGCATCTAATAGCACAAACAAGCCTCGGGTGGAATGTCTAGTCAGCGTGGTCAGGACATGGTTCATTATTACAAATTCGGGGCGCATCATTACCTTGTCAGCACCTCCTTGTCAGGAATGAAAGCTGATCCTGACCTAAATACTGCGGAGGCAAGCAGCAAAGGAATTTTCTAAAAGTAGAGCATTAATAGGTTTGTATAATTTCTGTCATTAATGCTCCAGTAATGAAAAATGTCTAGTCAAATATTGGAAATAAGGACAAATTATCTAGAACGTCTTGTAGATAAGATACATTGCACTTAACAAAATCAGAGCCAGAGTTCCAGAATTAAACGGTTTTTCACAACAGGTCATTTAAATGTAATAGGCTGTCTGAGGCAGGGGTCAAAGAGACCCATGGCGGTGATACATTTACTGCAAATATAATAGAAAGAGCTGTGACGCAATAGACAAACAACAGCAGCAAGCAATTTATTTGAAGTTTGACAAAACTTCACTGAAAAATGCAGCGTCAAGAAAGAGACACATTTACTCAATCATAATTATATAACAGACACAAATTATTCCTGTATTGCTGTTACTAAATGAAAACCATTACTGCCTATTCTTTCTGAAATGTCCTTCAACGACATCTCTTTGTCTAGAACGTTAACTAGTAAACTCTATTAAGAGTTGTTATGGGGGAAAATGAAAGAAAATTACCCATTCTGAATATGAGGAAAATTTATCCTGACGCCTGATATAATGGGTGAACTTGGAAGAGCTCTCAGGTCATTTTAAATCCATTAGGATAGGACAGGCTTTTAGGTAACACACGCAGACACACGCACACAGATCTGCACACTTGTTGGTGAAACAGCGGCTGACGCAAGCACAGGCAAAGATGAAGAAAATTATTTTCAAAAATGTACTTGTCATAATTGTAGGACCCAAAAGTCAATTTCAAAGTCAATTTAATGGCAAAACTCACTTGCAAAAGAGGAAATCAGGAAGTGAAACAGACAAATCAATGCTAATATGATTTGAAAGGAAAAGATGAATCTGTGTACGAGTCTTTCTGAGGGACTGCATGCATGTGTAAAGGTGATTCTGCCTGAGCATGCAACCCAGGGAGATCAAAACACAAACCCTCACATCACTGGCGACCAGTCCAGCCCCCCTGCCAGTGCCAACCATCAAAAACACCACCACACACAGACGCACTCATCAGCAGGGGATCCATGCACTTTACAGAGAAGCATGTCAGTGGGAACTGTTGCGGTGGTCATAAACAGAAAGGAAGGGTTGCATCTCCATGGGCTGTTTCATATCTACAACTGATGGAGGCTTCTCTAAATGCGAAGTGAATAATTATGAGGCAGAATATACATCAGTCTCTTAGCTATTCCGTCTGATCTCCCTAAGACCAGGATTGTATTGCAGAACCTTTTAGAAATGATAAACCAAATGGCCAATTTAATGCTTTTTGGCAGTTTGTTATTTAGCCCTCTACTTACAGCACTGAAAACCTTTAAATGAAAACTACAGTAATGTTAGCCCATTCCCCTTGTAAAGTTGCTCATTTATACAAATTGTGAAGTAAATACCTCATACTTCTTAATGCCATCTCCCGAGTCCAATAAAGGTAAAAAAATAAAAAATACAAATATAAAATTCCACATCTCATTTTACCTGTAAAAACACATATACACTGTTCTGAATTTTATTTCCTCTAAAGGTTATCTATTTATGCCTATTGTCTGTACACTATGAGCATGTGAAAAACTCTAGTTCCTTGTTTGTGCAGACAATCTTGGCCAATGAAGTTTATTCGAATTCTGCAGCTCAATATTTTTTACAAAATATTGAAATTTTGATTGGTTGATTAGCTATTTTACAAGTTATTAATTAAACTTGAGATTTTTTTTTTTTTGGACTGATAAAGAGAATAGTTCTTCTCTAAATGTTGGCAAATCTGAGCTAGATTTTTGGCTCTTTATGCCAATTTACATCCTGCGCAAAACTGCAACCACCAGGCCACAAGACAGATGATCCCAAGGGACAGAATACATTCTTGAACTTGGACTCAATTATGGCAATGGCTGAAAAGAGATTCTCAGAGCAATTATGCAGCATTACACCTGTTTTTCAGCATAAGCCTAGAGCTTCAGCAGTCTACTGGTTAAATCCACTGGCACAGGGGAAATCTGAGTGGGGGGGGAAGCACATATGCAATGCCTACCAACCCACCGACCCCTCTCGCCCACCACAATTGAAGACAAGCTCCCCAAAGCTCATAAACTCCTGTTTGCTGTCTGCAGCAGTCAAGTGGAAAACAATTTGCATTTGGTAACTCTTTATGCAAATATCATTCTTCATTTATGTATAAATCTATTATGAACGACTTCAGGCAATTTTTTTAATAATTTATTCTAGTGATATTTAATTTTAGCTTCAGCCCTGGATGAGTGAATAAAAGTGTGTAAGCATACTATCCTTGTTCAAAGTAGTGCGGCAGGCTTGGACGTCCCTGTATGTAACCCAATAGTCCTGAGGTGACTGAAAGCGCTGCAGTGGCCTGCATGGAATCTGGATATCTGTCTACATGTGTGTCCATGCCGTCTGCATATTTCGTGTGTGTGTGCGCGTGTGCATGGGTGTACAGGCATGCCAGAAAGTTCCTCCTGGGTGGAGGGTAATATCTGCATTCCAACTTTTTCTGTATCTGACCGTCAACATATGTATGTCGCTGGCATTTCTGGTCAGAGGAACTTTATACGGCTCCCCAGAGTTCTTTCAACACCGACCGCTCCGCACACACACGTAGACTCACGCATCCTTCTGCTGACACATGCACGTCACCACGGCAACCAGATACAACCTAAGATTTGATATTGACAGAGTAGCAACAGTACCGGTGGTCTCAGAGGCTCCAAACATACAGATTTCTCCTGATCATTTCAGAGAAAAACACTTGAGAATCTTGAAAGTTCGACAAATCCTGGAGTGTAGAGTTATTATTTTTATTTACCAGCTATTGTACACACTGTGGGTTTTTTCTCACACGTGGATCACATTGTTAACTTGAACTTGAGTGTTCGTTGTGAATGTAAGCTGCTTCAAAAGAATAAAAGGTTTTGGAATTGATGGAACAAAATCATAAAATGTTACAGCAACAGCTTATTGAGAAGATTTTTTTTTTTTTTTATCATTCAAGGTTTTCACTCTCAAAAACTGTGAAAAGTTCAGAAATACAGAAAGGAAAAATCAGGAATGAAAAAAAAAAAACAAAAAAAACTTTCATCTATGCAAACATTCGAAGACAAGAATTAGACTTACCATAGACTGGGGTAAACGTTGGCTCCGTCTTCCTCTTCACCCTGTCAGATAAAACATAGTTAGTCATTACGTTCAGGATTTGGGTTGAGTCTAAATGCATCTGATCTGAAAAATGATTCAGCAAAAGGTAGAAAAGAGGATTTAATAACTAGCCACACAGCTTAACAATAATGCAGAATTTCAGAATAGCCAGCCACAACTTGAATGTTTTCACATTTTGTCATATTACAAACTACCAACTTTAGTGCATTTACAGAGATGTTAAGACGGGGTTAGATAAATTGGTGGATAACTGTGTAGCTGAAGGAAAATAAAAACAAATTCTCCCTTTCTGTGAATTCTCTCTGTGTTCTCCAGCTTCCTTCCACAGTCCAAAAACATGGCTGTTAGGTTAATTAATCTCTCTAAATTGTTCTTATGAATCAGTTTCTGTTGTTCTTTGACTTCCCTGTCTTCCCACTCGCGACCCTGCAAGGATAAATGGGTCTAGATAATGAATGGATCAAAAAAATTAAGTCAAAATCACATCACACTTCTCAGATTGTGTGAACTCTTCCAACTTGGAACTCAAACATACACATTTCTGAATTTCTGAATAGAAATGCAGCATCAGTTTAGCCTTTCATATATCTAATAAAAACATAAACAAAAATTGGACTAAGGTGGCTTAAGCTCCACCACAAAGGAACCAAACTTATGTAGTGATTTATACACTACATACTGCTACACTACTACTGCTTTACTCTGAACAGTCAAGCAGTGTTGAAAACAACCACACACCTTTATTTTCTTTTTTTGTTGAAAAAAAAAACAATTCAAAATAATGTACTACAATGTGTCTGTTTATCACATATTGTACAAATAAACACATAATATTAAAAAGTTGTAAAGTGACAACAGGAACACAATGTGTTAACACTCTTGCAAGGTCTTGTAGCATCTATTGTTTTCTATATCTTCTTTATTGCAGATAGAAAATAATATTCAGCTATGGACCTCATACGATGCTGGAGGGAGATGCACTGGCCCTCGGAAAATGTATTTACCCCCAAGGATAAATACAGTTTTATATAGATATGAAATTTATAGTTTTTCAGGTTTTGGTTTAGGTGGTAATGCGGAAAAGAAGTTAACTAATGTTTTCAATACTGAACACTGTGCAGCAGTCTTATCTCCACAGTGCATTCGCCATTTCTATCCATCTGGTTTCAGTTCTTTCCACCTGCCCATCAGTCTGCGGCCATGGATAGGTGAGCCTATTACACGCTTCTCACACTGTTCAGTAGACACACTTCTACATGCATGCGCACCCCTCCACTCCTACAATATACACACTAGCTTTTACTTCTTGGTAATTTAACTTGTCATGCACATCAGCCAAATCTGCTCCTCTGTAAAACGGCTGTTAGTGAAGCCACATCAGGGCCCTGATGAAGTGATTCAGAGTCCAGAACGAGGAGCTCAAACAGCCTCTACAACCAGCGATCACAGAACACAAACCAGCACAAAGTCATAGTTTAAGTTGTGTTTTAGAATACCATTCTAACCTCAGGGATTCTCAGAAGAACTTGGAGGAGAGTGCCAGATTAATAAAGTGAAATTAAACGCAGGTAAGCAACACAAGTCTGACTTGATTACTTGTTTAACTCAAGTAACATACAGACATTCTATGAATGGATGAAATAAATTGTAAAAAAATCACTCCACACTTTTCAGATTGAGGGTCTTGTTTAACTCAAGTAACATTCTATGAATGAAAGGTAAAAATAATAACTATATCCTGGAAAACTGAATTCATAATCACACCTGATCCTAAATTTCAAAATTTATTTGAAGATACCATATCAGCTAAAAGCCAATTATAATATGATTTCTCATTGCAACATCACATTCTTCATGATTAATCCTAAGCATGAAAGAATTAAATCCCTAGAGGGTGAGAATAGACATACATGTTTTTCCTTTTTCTTTTTACATAGTCTTCAACTGATTTCATAATTTATCATTCTTAAAATGTTTTTTTTTATTCTATCATATATTTAAAAGTTTGATTCAATTTAACTCAATTTGACAACTAATTAAATGCGTTACCTATCAAATTATATGTTGACCTACCACATAAAATCACCAAAACATCCATTAACGTTGTATGAATACAAAATATCTGTGGATTTTATAAAATATATTGCTTGTTTTTATTCATTTATCTATTGCAGCACAGAGTTAAGGGTCACCATCATATATGTAACTCAGGGCATCAGTGTCTTCAAGACAGAGAACCTGTCCCAGGCCAAGGCTGCCTGTTTCGCTTGCAGACAAAAGAGAAAATAAATAAATAAAGGCAAAGTGAATTTGCTGATACTGCTGAGCTCCAATGTTGCAGGACGTGCTATCATGTGAAACATCACTTTTTAGTCAACTGCACACTTCCTCTGCACATACAGTATGTTTATTGCACCTCAATCCACCTCTCAGCTTATCTTGACCTCCTTTGCTCTCTGTCTCTTTGCCCCACTATGAGTTTTTCAAGCTCCAAAGGCACTTTTTGTCTATTTACGTTGTGTCAGTGTTCCCCTAGACCTTGACACCAGCTGTACTATTTCAGTTCAGCAGCTCCTGAACTCTCTGGGTGACACGTTAAGCTCCATGCAAGCTGAGAACAAACAAATATTGTCAGAGCTGAATAATAATACAACAAATAACACAGAAATAAAACCAAGTACATCAGCAAAAAAAAAAAATAACATAAAAAAAAAATCCCATAGGCCTCTTTGCAGTTCCAAAGAGGTTGCTTTAGCAGGCAAGTCTAAAATTGTTTACGAGAAGACTGAATCATGATCAAGTAAAAAAAAAAAAAAAATACAAGAGAATAAGTGAAAGGGCTAAATATGCTGTAGCTACGAGAGAAGGCATTAAAATAGATTGGAGAGAGTGTGGATAGTGAGAGACGACTCTCAGAGATAATTACACTCTCAGCATGTGTTTCACCACCCCAATAACGGATCACATGGTTTCACAGACACACCAAAAGTCCATTCCTATTAACTTTTAATAATATACAGTCACAAAACCATGGCACATCAGCATGGGAGAATTCTTATTTCAAAGGGCAAAACTTGATAAAAAAAAAAAAAAAAAAAAAAAATCTTTGAATCATGCTGCAACATTTTGATTTATGGAATACTAAAAGTCTAATAGTAAGCTTGGTCTCTAACGGTGGTATGGCTGTTTGCCTTGTTTCCTGGTCATATAATACACTTTGCAAACAGATGTTAAAGCCGCCAGCTAAAAGATGGGATTATGTGCATGAAATTTTCTGCTTCTTTTAGTCGATAATCAGATGAAAAAGAGACTTTTGGGAAGAGAGCGTGATTCATTCACTGACATACAGGATGGCTGACGATGCTGCTGTAGCACTCATTCAGTCCAAACAGAAAAGTGTGAATTCATAATCACAAAAATTGTTTCAACTTTATTCAATATCTTTATATTGTACTGATTTTCACCAACTGTGAGACAAACCTGACCCATCAGTACCCCATATTCCTGCCTTATTTCACTTCGTGAATACATCTTTACAGCGGAGCCTGACAAATTATGTGTGCAGTGCAATAATGCTCAAGATCGCCATCAAATATTAAGGCTAAAAGTGGCCTGATACAAATTCCTGAATCATACAGATAATGGAAGGTTTATCTACATTATATACAACATTGTAATCCATCCATCCATCCATTTTCATTACCCTGTCCCTTAGTGGGGTCGGGAGGGATAACATTGTAATGGGACAAAGACAAATAAATGTTGTAAAGCAGTTTGCAAACTTCCTCACAGGAACTAGAAACTTTAATTGTATGTTCATGAAAAGTTGGTCAAAATATGTTGTCTTAGGGAGGGGAATCTAAACGTAGAGAAATAAATCACAGCATGAGAACTTCTTTTAGTTAAGTACATGTTAGGTACATTTTTGTGCAAGTATGTGCATCATTCACGCACCACCATTTTGTATAACACTTGAATGATGTGTGAAACGTATAGTCTGCTACCTTTGCTGTGTTACGCCATATTTGTGCTTTTTTTTTGTTTTTTTTTACTTTTTGTACTGATTGCTCGACCATCTGGAGACCAGAGGTAAATGTTTTATGTACAATCCGAGTTTATTAAAGCAACTTAATTGATAGCTGTAGGAAACAGGTCCAGTTCACCTTCTATGTCAGTCACTTCAAGGAATAAGCATGCAGGGGTGAGTGAGTCTCCATCAGTGCAGACAGAACCTCTGCATACTAATCATAAGATTAAGAATCATCATTGTACTGAAATTTGCCCAGAAATTCTAAATTTCAAAAAATGTGGCATCTGTACATTACAATGCTAATGAAATAAGGCTTTGCTGGAGATTAAATTTCAGTCATTTATTTCAGCAAAGCTACTACTATCATATACATAGAAATGCATACTGATGTTACATACTAAAGTTGTGTATCTATGTTCTCCAATAAAAAGGCAGGTATGCAATAGTCTGAAAGGTGATAAGATATTAACAGATGTTCTCGTCTTACAAGGAAGCTTACGGAAAACTTATAACTATATCTTGTACCCATTCATTCAACGACGTTCTATACCCGCTTTTCCTAATTGGGTGAAGATGTTTGTTGGAGACAGAGAGAACAGACAACCATACATAATTAGTGACCGTTAGAGTAACCAATTAACCTAAAATCCATATTTTGGGGCTGTGGAAGAAAGCCAAAGGCCATGGAGAGATCACACACATCTACCTGGAGAACATGCACACTCCATGCAGAAAGGCCCCAGGTAGAAGGGATACTCAATATATTCTTGGTAGAGAACAGTGCGGACAACTGTCCAGCAATTAGTTTTAAGCCCAATTGAACAGAACATAAAAGTTACATGCACCTTATCCAGAGTGGAAATAAGTTTGGATGAAAAGCTAAAGTCAAGACAGACAATTATAAGGTTATGCTTGCATGCTGCCCCTTTAAATCAATGCACTTAAAGAAGTCCTAAAAGCAACCGAGCAGAGCATTGTAGGAAATCCAATACAAATTTAGCTGGCAGCTCACCGATTATTTACTTCTTCCCTCTTTCTCTTTTTGTTCTCTCAGTGTGAGGGCTATAATTAGCCAACTGCAAGAAAAGGTAAGGAAAGTGTGGAAAAACACTGTATGTGACTGCTGTTATAGCTAAAGGTAAGATCCTTTAAAACATAAGGCTAACCTCACAGTTTATTTGTCAAATACGTTCAGCAAAATACACAAAGGTCAAAGGCAAGATTGTTTCTTCCGAAACAGCAACATATTTATGCACTCTATCTAAAACGAGCTGCAGCATAAGTGCTATCAAATATAAGCTATCCTAGTGGATTTTAAAAATCTGCAATGATAGAGTAGAGATGCCCAATCTGTACCACTAAGCAGTTTTCTTAGTCTCATCTATAAGTGCTAAAGTGAACAGCTGTGTCCACAGAAATAGTCCCAGAGTGGTGGCTGAAACAGCATCTGCAAAATCTCATCAGTAAAAGAGCACATGGGACATAGAATTACAAAGAAACCTAAACAGGAGCAGGAGGATCTTAATTGTCTCTAAATTTGCAAGTCATCTTAAAGGTCATAAAAAATTTTAATCCAATTATATGATGAAATCCTTTGATATAAAAAATGTTTGCCACCTTTCAGATTTAGTTCGTTTTACATTCTTTGTTGCACTGAAATGAATCAGGTCATTAAACAAAGCTGATCAGAAAAGAGAACCTGAGAAGAAAGAATTTTTTTAAATGATCATTTCATTTTTTAGGAGGAAAAACTCAATTGAAACCAACCTGACCCTATAAGAAAAGATAATTCTCCAATCTAATAAATTATGAAATTACTGTTTGACCAGATTTTTGGGGTCAGTCTCTGTAATTACACCCAGGCCTTAATCCAGATCTGGAGAATTATAAAATCATAGAATCCACTTAAATCTCAAAACGCAACACAACATTCAACAATCCATAAAAATTGACAAACAAACAAAGTTATTGAAATACGTCAATCTGGAAATGTTACAAACCAATTTCGAAGTCTTTAGGATGAAAGAGAACTACAGTGAGTTGTGACCTACACAACACGGGACAGTGGTGAACCTAATCAGGATTAGTTGGCCAACGATCATATGAGCTGTTGATATTATTCAGAAAATAAAGGAAGAACATCATCTCATGCGTGTCAGTCTTCACTTGCCTAAGTGCTTATGATTAAAAAAAACAAAAAAAAAGAGACTGTGCAAAAAATAAAAAATAAAAATTATCCATGGGAGAGTTCTAGGATTAAATCCACTGCTGACCAAAAGGAACACCAGAACCCGACTCACATTTTCCAAAAATCGTCTTAACAACCCACAAGACCACGTTTTTGTGGCCCTAGAAATACTTTTCTGCTGGCTGAAAAAAATAAAATAAAATTGGAACCTTTTGGAATACGTGTTACAATGTGTAAAACAAATACATCATTTCAAAAAAGGATATCCTGCTGACACTTCACCATATGGACTATGGGAGAACCAAACTACCATCACAATGCAAATATGTAGGCAATAGTGTGACGTTCTGGAGCTAATTTGCTGCTTCAAGATCTGGATGTCTTTGCACAACTGGTTGATTCTCGCTGTTAAGCATGCGTGGGTTGTGAATAGTTTAAAAAAAAAATGAAAGGACAGTTTTGTAGTGGACTAATTAAATCCATTTGTCTGGACTTAAATCCAGTCACATTGCTGTGGCATGACTTTAAACATGCTGCTCATGCTAAAAAAAAAAAAAAAAAGGAAAAAAAGAGATCTGAAGGGGATGGATACATTTTCACAAAAATACATTGCAGAGTTTTTAAATCACAGGTTAAAACAGCTACTGGACATGGAGGGTTCACTGTGTAAGAATCATAATCTGCTTCATAACCGTCATCTGACCAAGCAGATGTGTTTTACTGAACGTAAAATGATGATTGAGGTCTTTGTTATGGTGTGAAGCAAACAGAAAGGACAGAGAGAGGAATGCAAATGAGAACTTTTATCAACCCAGTAAAGATTAAAGGGAGTAAATGTGAGTCTCACAGCCATAAGGCCATGCAAAGCAAATGTGGCCATTAATGCAAAGCCAACAAGGACTGCATGTTGACTGTATAATGCATTTGAAATATAAACTAAGTAGTCATCTTTAAAAGCTGCATACAAGCTGCTCTTTTCTTTGTATAAAAAATTTATAATCATCCACATATCCATATACAGTACTAAAAGACATTACCCCTCCATATGCATGTTCACCCTTTCTCTAATGATGGAAATATGAAACCTGCATGGAGTCTGAGCCTTTTAACAAACAGTAGGAGACATGGTAAAAATGGAACATTTGGAAAGGAAAGGTAAATTTAAACTACTTCAATTTCTCAGTCCAGTGACTAAAACTTTACTTTAATTGTATCAGTGTACATTTACAGAGACCTGCATGACACTGTCATGGCTGTTAAAGTGTGTCATTATAAGATAAAGTGATTTGTTTCTCACAGAGACCAAGGCGTGAAAATGAAGCCCTTTATTTACAGTGTGTCTTCCTGACTGACTTGCTTTTCCTTCACGCATTGATAAACACCAGAGGGGCGTTAAAGATCCTGCCGGAGATCATGGTCAGAATAAAGGTCAGCCGAGCTTCAACTGCCGGTGAGGGTTGTGCTTACAGTTACCTGTAAGTTACACACATAGCTCTTTTTTTCCCAGAGTGAAGTGATTAATACATATAATTAGAAACAAGACATGTTTCTCATGTACAAATCGACTGTGACATCTTTTATAGCTACATTCAGCAAATTTGAATATGCATTCCGATGAGGTTTGTTTGTCAGATGAAATGTACCTTTTTAAAAATAATAACATCCGAGTAGGTTTTAAACATGCTTCTGATAAAGTCCAAATTTCTGAATGTTTTTTTTCTTATTTTGTTTTGCTTGATGGATTTTTTTTTATTTTAAACATGCTTTCATTAGCTGTGTAAGCAGAAAATCCTGATCATAATTGACATAAATAAAGAATAATTAATTTCACTCACAGAATTGAGTTACTGAAATAAGTTTTTAATGATATTCTTATCTATTGAATGGGTCTTTATATCCAATTAGCCCAGAACTTGGAACTTAAACAGGTCAAAGCTTAGGTTTTTGTACCCATCAATAAGCAATTAGAATGTGTTTCATACACATTTCTAATATTCATAGACATTCAATGGAGTTTGGCAAGTGAAGGGAAATTAGATGGTCATTGCTGTATCCCCATGTCCAGGTTTTGGTTTAATTAACAAAATGTTGACTACAAAATAAATAAGCCTGGCATAAAAGGCTTTACAGTACCAAAAAAAAGTACATTTGGTGCATGGTAGATCTCTTCTTTCAGTTTTACAGCTTAATAAGCATTGGCTCCATTTGACTTAGGCAGCAACAAGGGGTTAACAAGACAAAAAAGAAAATTGATCCAATAATTGCATCCATTACAACAGATGTAGAGATTGGTTTGGAGTGAAATGGGGCTCACTTTTCTACTTTATAATGTTCTACGCCAGACTGATTGTTGGTGGGTTTGGAGCTGAAATTTCAGCATGCAAGGTGAGGGCACTCTTCCCTACAATTATAATCTAAAACACTGGTTGCTGTTTACAGATTGATCTGTATTTGGCCAGCCCTGCAGCTGAAACATGCTGAGACTCTTCCACCAGATAAAAAAAAAAAAAAAAAATGGACATTGAAAGGTTAGGTGACTCAAGAGCAACAAAAGAAAAAGAAAGTATTTATTGCTATGTTGTTCAAAAAGATATTTTAAAGAATCAGTAGATTTACGGCTTCTTAATTTTTGTTACATAACAATTACAAACTTCAGTGCATTTTTTGCACTAGACCTTTTTCACAACAACCGGAAGCTGCATCTGATAGGGCTGGGGTACTTCCTGTTTTATTGGCTGTATTTCAAGTACTCTAAGAAAAATGTTTCTCCTCCGGTCCTTTTCATCATCCTTACTTAATTTGCCAGCACTTTCTTTCACTGATGCGGAGGAAATCGCAGCGGCGAATTCGCCCAACAAACGTGTGAAAGGATCCAAGTTCTTCCACGAAGAATATATCCACAGCTAACAA
>CAEGAE010098665.1:0-75003 GCA_903067095.1 Girardinus metallicus
AGTTTCAAGAAGTTTAGGGCCACCCAGGCCTTCAAATCTTCCAGACATAAAAACAGAGACTGTAGAGAAGTGGAGTTGTGTGTCGACTGCATAATAATGAAAAGCAATCCCATACTTTCTGAAATTAGTGCCAAGAGGAAGGAGGTACAACAAGAAGAGAGAACTGAGCTCTGTGGGGCAGAGGGGGACTTATGGGCATCAAGACAGACACAAAAAGTAAGCTTGGCCCAATAAGATTTAAACCAATCCAGAACTATGTGACCCAAACGGGAAAGTAAAATGCCATGATCAACTGTATCAAAAGCAGCTGATAAATCCAACAGCACCAAGACAACACAGTCACCAGAATCAGTTGCTAAAAGTATATCATTAAAAACTTTTAAAAGGGGCTGACTCTGTGCTATGAAATGGTTTAAAACCGGACTGAAAAACCTCTAAAATATTATGTTCATCAAGATAAGGAAATGACTGAGCCATAGGTGAAGTAGGACAACATACATGAATATTAAAATCACCAACAATGAGAACTCGGTCATACCTTGGCATGATATCAGCCAAGAAATCAGAAAAGTCATTTATAAAGTTTTTGTTGTACTTTGGTGGCCGATAGACCGACGCACACAGCACAGTGTGACAGCTGCCGAGTTCAAATAGGTTAATCTCAAAGCTACTAAACGAGGCCAGAGGCAACTGTTTACAAGTAAAACAACTTTTAAAAACAGTCACTATACCTCCACTGGAGCCCAACATCATTGGAGCATCAAAAATGCTGGTGTCACCCAAACCACTTGTCCATGATTCTGTTATAAATAAAACATCCAATCCTTGAGAGGAAAAGAAATACCTAATGACAAAAGTTTTATTTGCGACCTGGCATTTACCAAACCGATCCTGGCAGAAACTGGTGGGTCTACACCATCAGCTGGCTTCCGGTACTCCCGGCAAAGAGGACCTTCCCTGTGTCCAGCGCAGTGGCTGCTTGTTCGACTGTTGCACAGACTTTTTTTTTTGTACAATCCATTGTAACTGTCAGTCAAGCAATGGTGCTACAGCTGTATTACATAAATTCACAAAAATATCTGCCACTAGTACAAAATTTAACAGTCTGTAATCAGCTTCTTTTTTATTTTCAAACGAGCTTTAACAGGTCACCCTGATGGCTGTAGAAATATAACAATCAACAAAATACAAAAGTAGAAATAGCAGTGACTTTCCCTGATATGTATTCAGTTTCAATGGATCACTGACAGTGTTTTTCCCTGAAGTGTTGCTGCTCTTTCAAATGTGTCACTTTATTGTTCTGATTTCCTTCTTTTCCCCAAAGAGGAGGATATAATTTCACAGAATGTTAAGTGGATGGGATCCCAGGGAATAATGTTGGAGCTGGGGAGGATTGTAGAGATCATGGAGGGGTCTTGGTGGTTGCTGGTGGGGGTGGGCAGAGCATCTGTGACCTGGCCTAATTAAACCAACCCACCAACCAACATCTCTGGTAGGTTGGCTGTGACGTGTGAAGGACACTGGGTGACTTCCTGAATCATAATTTGCTCGACTTTAACAGAAAAATGATCAGAATAGCTGCTGTTGGAGCAGCATTGGGAGACATTACCTGCTGTATGTCCTCAATGAAAATGTACAGGGGAAAAAAACGGCAGTTAATGCGGTAGCCAATCAGAGGAATAGACAGGTGGATGGAATGTCCCTCTATAACTGGAGTCATAAATAAAAATGCTGCATGGCATCAACCTCTTCCACCTTAATGCTGAGCGTTCTGAAATGATCTCGTCCCTTTATGATTATGCATCTTTGCAAAGCTCTAATAGAGTTAAAGCATGACCTCATATTTTCTTAATAGCTCTGACCCAAGTTTAACTGAGTGGCGCCAGGTGGATCTAAACTAATCTCGTTTTCCTCATAGCTGGCATAATTAATACCTAATTATATTCCGCCATTAAAATCACAAGCTTCTGGCTGCTACCAAACCAAAAATGAAGACCTACGGACGTCATGCAGAGACGAAACAAAATCAAATTCCCAACATATGCTCAAACTCATAATTCACATGATAGAGGACTGAGAGAGCTGCAGGGGGGGAGCATGTGGCTGAGAGGAGGGAGGCCTACAAGCCGTAGCACATTCCTCCCTTCTACACATAGGGTGATGGATGGTGAGTGCCAAGGCAACATCTTGTCTGGGGCCCAACACACAAGGGTGCCTCACCGAGCAATGATGGACGAACCTGTAGATGCTACCTAAAAATCGAAGCTGGCACATATAGCGCATTCCCAGCTCTCTATCTTAACCTGTAATGTATAGTGATTGAAATTTGTTTCGCAGTCCACTGCCACAGGCAGTGATGGATGCCAAAGAGTAGAGGAGAGAGTCTGTGTGCATGCATTTTACATTTGTTAGGCACCTGAACACTTTCCCTGTGGACAAACATATAACCAATTCTAGGTGGAGGAGCTCAGCAGTTAATGTTATCAGCTAACGCTTGCAGTTAACATTAGTTGCTAAAGCCAGCTATCCAAGTGAAGACTGAACAACAAAAATAACATAAACAAAAATATGACAGCAGAGGACATGGAAGAGATTAAACGATCACTAGGCTTCATGTCAGAGGAACTGACAAAGTTAACGCTGCAGCAGGAGCATTTCCTCAAAGTTGTAAATGAGGGGAAGTCACTACAAACAACGCTGACAGATAAGAAGAATTCTTTGCTCCAGGAGAGAATTGGAAAACTGGAACAATACACGCAGAGAGAGTATTTGGTGATTAGAGGACTCAACACCGAACGTATGCCAGAGCTACAACTAATGCAGATTCAACAGAGGACACACAGAGGGAAAAACTGCTGGAGCAACTGGTCGTGGGTTATCTTCTGTCAAGACATAAACATTCAAAGTGAGGCAATATGTATTTGTCACGGAGGAAGTCTGAGCAATCCAGAGCCGCCATTAAAGTTCGATTCATCAGCAACAGAGGAAAGATGTCTTAATGCACACATAAAAAACGGAAGGGCACAAACATGTTTATAAATTAAAATAAAATAAAAAACAGAACTTGCAAGAGAAGCGAGGAGGTTAAGAAGTCAGAAAAAAATGGAACATGGACTGGGGACATGAAGATACTCAGAGACATGGCAGAACTTGATAAGTACACAAAGAGGAAGATAGAACCATGAAGCCTGTTACTAAAAAGCAACAGGTAGTACAAGTATTTGCTGTGAAAGCCTGAAGTTTTTCCTGAAGTTTAACCTGCTTCCTCCTAAGAGGAAGCAGCTTAGACACACATGTTTAATGGACTAATATGTTTCCTCATGGACAAACATATGAATACACATGATGAACTTAAAGATAGATCTAGAAAAGGATGTTGATCATTGATTTCTCAGAATGAAAGAGTTTAAATATTATACAGAGGAACAATTTAACAATATATTAGGTCCTGTGATGGACATGTCGTTCATTTCAATAGTCGCAGTTTGAACTGGAGTCCAGTAAGAGCAACTGATTAAATCAACTCAGTAAAAGTTTTAATGTAATTATGGTAACAGAGACTTGGTGAAAGGAAAACTGATATAAAAGAAATTGATGATTGTCAGTTATATTATACAAACAGAATTGAGAAGAAAGGATAAGGAGTTGCACTAATAACACTAGCTGATAATATGATAAGCTAAAGACTGTCATGAGTTTGTCTTTGTTTTGAAATCTTTTTTAGGCTAATAATGAGGAGATGATCACACATGATGTTGTTGTATCTTCAAATATCATAGTTCCTAAAGACAAATAATAATGGGCAACAATCAGTATCAGCAGCTCAGAGTTTTGCAAACCCCTGAGATCAACTCGGAACTGCTGCAGCTCTATTAATTACAGGAACATTATTCACTATTGAACTTTTGCAGGTGTCTCAGTCAGACATTTGCAGGTTGTTGTTGTTGCTCAGTCAAATGACTTGCGTGGTTGTCCTTTATGTTCACTGCCATGTGAGTACCCTGCTGTATATGAGCGTGTCTGACACACAGTAAGTGAGCTTTTGCGTGACCTCCCCTCACATGTCACTCATTCACATGCTCTCCCAAACCCACACATGACTAAAGACCTGTGGGCTTATCAATATGCAAGGAATTATTGTTGATGCGGCTTTGTACCATACTACTGCTCACTGCAACATTATTGTCTTAAAAATGTACATCCAGCTACTCATTTAAAGGGGCAGTAGTGTGGTATGTGTTTTCCAGGCACAAGTTATTGCACAATCAAGTAACTATGTTACCTTCAGTTGTTATAAAAATGATATATATATACCAAATATATTCAACGCCTTGACATTGGGTCTCTGTCTCTTTAAAAATCCTGCTCACTCTGAAACTTTGCCTTCAGGAAGTCATCAAACATAGCTCCTCTGTTAATCCTTTAAAAGCGTTTTTTACCAGTGTCGCTCTAAGACGCAGCTCCTATAATGAGCTCAGCAGATGAGCTTTTCCACCAGGCTAGTCTGAAGGAGCTGAGTAGGGGAGACGCAGCGAAGGGGGGCTCTGTGAGGCCGAAGCTTGGGAACTGTAGCTCCCAAGTGTTTTGTACAGCTGAGTGGTTACCTTGGAGATTAAAGGGTTTCTCAAACATGCATAAAATAGTCAAAGCAACACTCCAGGTACGGTTTGATGAGGGAACAACATTATAACATGATATGAAGCTCAAAAAAGCTGATTTTACTGCCCCTTTTGAGACATTAAAACGGCAAAGTGATTCTTTAGGAAAAGTGTTATGCTTGGATGAAGGTATTGAATTGTCAGATGATCATATCCAGGAACCAGCGGCTCTCTCTGTCCTTCCATGCATGCTCCCTCTGCGTCTTCTGAGTGTAACATATCTGATGACACACATAATAAAGTCCACTTTGGTGTATTGTTAGCCGATCACATTGACTTGTCATGGTGAATCTTGCAGTAGCTGATGAATATTAGATGGGAACAGATAATAAGTTGACTGAGGAGGCCTCTCCCTACCAAGCAGGAGGGTTGCACACTCAGCAGGGAAGCATTGCCCACTGAGACTACATCCAGGCTGCTGAAAGATTTTCTCACAATTGTGCGCACAATGCAGCATAATTGTGGGTGGATTTACTCTGAGAGTAAAAAAAAAAACAAGTGTGTATTTGTCTACAATTTTGTATCTGTGTGCCAGAAAGAAAGGAGAACAGCAGAGGAAGGGTTATTTTTCCTCTGTCCATATCTGCAAACCTCCAGCTGGATTTTACAGCAGCTGCCTCTTCATCATGAACAGAACTGGATTGTGTTTTAAAGCCGTAGCTGAAAGATGGGGATTTCAGGGCTTACACCTTCTGCGTGTGAGCATGGCATGTCATGGAAGGCAGAAAAAAACTGGCATTTGCATGACTCAGGAATATGATCCAGGCATGGTTAAGCCAGCTCTGTAAGCACACATGTAACGGAGTAAACCGGGATGAATAGCTGAATTCATTATGGAATGACTTAGCTTATGTTTATTCATTGATGGTTCAGAAACTCCTCTTATGACTTTTAGATTCATATAGTCACAGTCTGTGATGTAGAAGGTTAACAACTCTAATAACCAGTTATCTTTTCCCAGAGTTTAATGTGAAACAGGAAACCTTCTGAAAATGCAAAGAAACTCTACAGCATGAACATTAAATGTACATGCTGGCAGTGAATCTTTCACATAACAAACAAAAAAGCTGACTAAACAAAAGTTGAGCTGTACAAATTAATTTCAAATGTAATCCATGAATTCTTATATTTCAGGGCTGCAACATGTTGGTTCATAAAGCTGATGATGTTTTGTACTGTTGTTGAAAAATGATGAAAAAGTAATAAAAAGTGAATCAAATAAAATTTTCATGCTGTATGTACATTTTTAAGACAATAATGTTGCAGTGAGCAGCATATTGGACACTGTGACAGATAATCAATGGTTAATTTCACCTATCAGTGGATATAATGTTGTTGGTAACCTGGGTTGCTGGTTAACTGGGCTACATCTTGAGCTTGTATTATATATACTGTTCATAAATGAACAGGATCTATTGGTTACTGCATGGTGTGTTAGTGTAAGCCTTGCTTAAGACTGCAGCCAGGTGAAAATATACAGAGTAATTAAAGCATCTCTGGAACGTCTTGGGTTATATTTCACTTCTTCTGGCAAACTGCTTTATCACACAATGAGATGGAGACCTAAACTGCTGAGGCCATTCAGCAGCTCAGTATTCATTTAAGAAATTAACAATAAAGTTTTTTTTAGCCTGAATTTGACTTTTTAGATCAAGTACTTCAACATTATCAACAGTGTGAGACTTTTAAATTTAGAGCAACATATGAGTTGAGTTGACGTGTTGTGAATTGGTGCTATATACATATTGAATTGCATTGAACTGAATCATATTAATTTGAACTGAAATCATTCATCATCACCTTTAGTAAAGTAGGTCCATATTAAAAAAATATTTCACTGAATTAACTGAACTGAATTTAAATTAACTGAATAGAACTGAATTGATCTGAATCGAACTGAACTAAATTTAATTTAATAGAACTGAATTGTATTAAGCTGAAATCCAGCTCTGCTGCTCGTGACAGAGAGGTTACATTTTACCAAATGTTTTAAGTTGCGCATTGAATTAAAAAGGCATGAAACAGAAAGAAAGAAGGAAGTCCGATACTTCAGCTTCATTAACATGCACATTAACATGGAACCAGTCAGGCCCCAAACATCACCTTGTCTCATGTTGAAAGAGAAATACAGCGGCTGACAGAGCCTTTGCATTGCTTATTGATGAGAGTGAGTGGATAGGATGACAGGACAATGTGAAATGAGAAACTGTTCACAGGATAAGGTGGATGGGGAGGCAGTGGCAGTGGTGGCTGCGGTGTGATTTAACATTTCAACATTATCACTTAAAAAGACAAGCCTGGCCCCGGCGTGGGCCCAAATGGAGTCACTGGTAAGGTAAGGAAGGAGGCAGAAAGAAAGGAAGAAAACGATGCCGAGAGATCCCATGCCTCACAGGAGCGGAGAGGGAGAAAACTGAGAGAAAAAAAGGAAGTAGGGGTTGCATTTCCACTCAAAACTTAATTATGTATGGAGGGGCAGCTGGAGAGAAAGAGGTGAAAAGGAAAAGAAGTTAGTACCAACCTAGCTAAAGGGATGGTGTGGCAGGTGGAGTGCAGCGAGGAACAGAAAGGGTGCAGAAGATAAATATAGCTTAAAGACTTTATTTGTTGAAGAGTTTCTATGCAGTTATTATCGGTGATAATTATCTTACCTGTGACAGAAAGATGTCATATTACTTTTGAGCGTGATGGAAAGTAAACAATTTACAGCTTAAAAGAACTCAAACTGAAAATCTTCATTATTATTGGAATATAACAGGATGCAGTGATGTCTGGCCCGTAGGGGGCGCTGCACTTCCTGATGTTCAGTGGGGAGAGAGGGAACCTAAAAATTACATGTTTTAAATGTTATTTAAAACATTTTTAAATAATTGTATTATTCTGTTTTCCTTACCAGTTTGTGCCTAAATGTAGTCTGAATGATTTACACAACATTTCCACAAACTGACTCAAATGTTGTGTCAGTTCCACCAACTGACACAACATTTCCACCAACTGAATTCAACAAATGAGGGGGAAAAAAGTGTTTTCATTGAAGTTTTGCAAAATACACAAATTTTGTTATGGCTGAAAAACCACCTCGTCCTAGTGCAAACACTTTTTACCAAAGAACATGAGTTGTTTTCTTTTTTTCAAAAATGGGCATGTTTCCATAAGCAAATTTATTTTCATAATTCCAATTTGCGCAATATCATGGTCAATGGAAACGCAGCTGCAGTTACATCAATCCAGCAACAGTGTTGCACATGTGAGGTACATGGCACATAAAGTGCCAAGAAAATGATACTGAAATGTTCAATCAGAGGCAGCCTTGGCTGGTCTGGTGACCAATGTGTGTAATAGTCCAGTGTTAATATGTAGGAAGCATTGTTTTCTTATAATTTGTTGACCTCTGAAACAGTTCCATGCTAGTTAAGCCCAGTCACACATGAGCAAGACGAAGGAATGAAAGGAGTGATGGGCAAAGATATAAGGAGATGTTGGAACAATTGGGAGCAGCTGTGAAAAAGCAACCAGAGTAATTGTTTTTTCTGGGCCAGCTCACTGCTGTCTGCGTCTCTACCCATCTAATTTTTCTCCTTGTACTCTTCTTACACACCGAATGACTCATTAACACACATAGAGTACGCACACACATTCACATACATCTTGAGCCCCGATTCACTCTGTAGCGCCTCCTTCCACTGCAGTCTAATTTTCTGGTTTGCTCTTGTGACAGCTCTTCCCTGAAACTGAAGGGGGTTATTCCTGTTTGTGCCACGACCACACACATCACTGCACAAACGAATGTGGTGGGAGGCACACATCGCATGCACAAGTGACAGAATCACCAAGTCTTATGCTTGGTCCAGTTATCCTCAACTTCTCAAGACACTGGCTTCCTGATTCACAGTAGTAGTGAGATTCCTGGGCCAGTGTTCTGTGGCTGCCCCACTTAAGACAGCAGCAAGCTGACTTTACATCAGAAAGGGTTAAGAAGGAATGATAAGTTAGTTGAATTATGTGTTTATGAGAAAGTGAATTTTTTTTTTGTTGTTGTTTTTTTAAATTTATTTATTTATTTTTTGCTGTCGATCAGAACACACATTTGAAAGCTGCTACTGCCAAAAACTAAGTGGGTATGTTTAGTATTTTTTGAACGGGATATTTGTCCTTTCACTTTCCTCTGCTTAACAATTTGAAGATCCAAAAAGGCATTCTGACTGGATGAATGAACTACTTAGGTTGACTTTTTTCAGTGTAGGGGAGCAGGACAGGAACTCTGCGTTTCCCCCATTATCTCTAAAGTAGAGCCCAGTTACCCTGGAGAGGAAGTTTGTTAAAACAGAATAGAATAGAATAGAAATATCCTCACTCCTGATTTCACCAATCTTATTTACTTTGACAAAGGTCTAAAACTCACCCACATTCCTCTCCTGCTCTGCCATGAGAGAGGTTTGACTGGTAGATCAGCCCACCAGGTCATGCAATTAACAATAGTCACCCCAATGTTGATAATTCATCAACTTTCTTTCTATATTTTGCAACATCTCAGGAAAAAAAAAAATCAGTGTCTGCTGGTTCAGGTTTTTAAAGATCGGTAATCGGCGATCGGCCAGAATAAGGACAAATTTTAAAAATAAGAATAATAATACTCCACATTGATTAAAAAGAGCATACTCTTTTAAAAGAAAGGTGCAGCTCTAAAGGTTCATTTGAAAATGTACAAGACATGCATGACTACATAGACGTGCATAAAAACAACAGACTGTTTGAAGTGAAGAAACTGCAAAGAGCAGCAGGAATGTCATGTAAATGGGAGAAATGACTCATGATCTTTCACCAAAGACAAAAGAGAAATCCTACAACCACTAAGCTGTAGCGGATGTATGTTAAAAAAAACATTGTTTACAAAACATATAAAGTATGTTTTTGTTCACATTTTGAGAGGAAGGAAGTTGTGCTCAGTGTCTTCTTCAAAAGGTTTTTGTGTCATCTCTTTCAGTAATTGTTGTTGCAGCGCCTCCACAGGTGAGCCGGTAAACATTTTTCAAAGGTTTGGTTCATTTGACAGTGCACCGCATCAGCTGGAAAGGTCACAAAGGTTTTGTTCCCAATTGAACTGAGTCTATCAGGCTATTACCTTTAAAAAGAAATGAACAGGCACACCTAAAAAGTGGTTGGTCAGTGGATGGAGGCTGGACAATTCAACTCCAGTTTCTTCCTCAGCAGCCCGATGGTTACACAGTCTGAGTGAAATTGGGAATATTTTTAATGTCACTATATGTGATGAGAATTTTCTGGAAGCCGATGTCTAAACGAACCAGGTGCATCATCAAGAAAAATGAAATAAAATAACAATACTTCACTATTTGTTGGGTTTGTCCTGATTTTAAATCAGCTCTTATTTTCTAGCCCAGTTAGGGGTTTTCCTCTAAACTTCCAGAGCTGTTATAGTTCTGTTATAGTTTATGAAACAAACATTGTTTATATCCAAAATGTGTGGAGTGATCCCAATCCTTCACATTTCTAAAAGCAGTTTCCTTCTCATCTCAAACGAATGTGGTGGGAGGCACACATCACATATCTTTTTAAATTTCACAGAAATTTTTAAAGATATGTGGAACCAAACCATATTTGGTAGGATAAATGTGTCTTACAAAATATTTGTATATTGGTTGATTGTAAAAAAAAGAAAAAAATATAGTGTACATATGACTTGAGTAGATGACCGACACAAGATCAACCTCCATCATTAAACATGAAAGGTCATTGTGCACAAGGAAAATGGTTCCAGATTGGCACACCTGCAACACAGTCTGAGTGAAATTATTCCATGATGCCATCAGATTTAGGCGTAAGCAGTGGCGCGGCGCATCACTGTACCTGCGCTGCACCAAGACACTCAGCTCCCTCCAGCTGCAGAAAAGTCATCTGCACTGGACCAGTGACTGCTGCTGCCACACTGCTCTCTACCAGCTCAGCTCTATTAGTTCAGCTTCACCACCTCCCAGTGGCCCCAAGGTTGTGACAAAGTGGCAGTTAATATCTCTCTGAGTGCGTGCGTGGGTGTGTGGGGGTGTGCGTGCATGTGTGTGTGTGTGCGTGGGTAGGGGTGGGTGTGTGTGTGTTTGGTATTTTGCATCTTTCACTGGACAAATTAAGTGGATATAATAGCGTGAAAGTAATTTAGAAAGTTGAGCTAATTGGTTGAGTAATTGGTTCGGAGGTCACTGGCAAGAAAAAAAATCTGGTGAGATTTCTGACTAAATAAAAGGAAAAGAAAAGAACAGAAATAGTAGTTCTTCTGACCACACCTTGCAGTTGTTCCTGCAGGCGCAGAACGTAGGGAGCTCTGTTGCAGCATTGCGGTTAGTAGCTTCAAAAAATGAGAAAAAATATGGCAACTAGTTTTCCAGTTGTCTTTAAGAGCATCATTTTTGTCACCATAAAGTAACAGAACAAAATGTTTTCAAAGCTGTAACAGAGACGTGTAATTAGGTTCTACATATTTAATACACACCGTAGTTTATGAACATACAGTTGATTTCAGTAACCTCCTCACTGTTAGCAGCAGGCATTTTGATCATCTGGAGCTGTAAATTAAAAAAGTATTCATGTTCATGTGGACTGACCTCTGTTGCTGATTACGGTCAGCATGTTTCATACAACATGTTCACACCTCGCTGATACAGTACATACCAGAAGTTTAGATCCACTGTATCCACTGTCAAACTAAATCTTCTCTGGTTTTGCAAAATGCCAGGGCTTTGTGGTGATCACTCCAAAATCTTGGCTTTGTTCTCCTTAAATCATTTTGGGGGAGGAGCTGTGAGTGCCATAACACAGGAAATCTCCAGGAAAATACCAGTACGGGAAGAACAGCGGCCAGAACGGGAGACTTGACAGGTATGCATTCATTCATAGCTGATTGTATCAGTTATATTGTCATATTCAATAAATTAGAATATGCATTCTGATGAGGCCCATTTGTCAGAAGAAAAGTATTTTTTGAATATAACAACCTTTAGGTTGGTAAGCATACTTTTCATTAAATCTAAATTTCAGTATTGTATTATTGGCCTGATGTAATATTTTGATATTTTCATTAACTGTGTGGAGGAAATCATCATAGTTAGCTGAAAAAAACACAAGTGTGTGTGTGTAATTAATCCATATAATGTGTTTCACTTAGCTATAATGTTCCTGAAATAAATGGGGTTTTCAGTGATATTCTAATTTATTGAATGGGTCTAATAAATGGATATTTATAAGTACTGGTTTCTCTCTAAAAATCTTTATGGAGAAAAAAGGATTTCTGTCTGGAACATGAATAAAACTGTACCATATATCCTAAATCATTTTTAGAAATGTTCATGTTTTATTTTTCTCGCATTCATAAAATAAGTAATTTTACTTACTCTCTTACTGCATGGAACAAAACATGAAAATAAGCCAATAGGCCCTTTATTATGAAAAATATAATATGAGACACGCAGCAGTAACTGAAGATACCTGGAAGTCAAATGTGACCGTTGTTCCTCTGCGGAAACAGGCCTGAAGCACTTACAATAATGGACAAACCAAAATGGACATATCAGTCATCAGCTTGACTTCTGCTCCCCTCTGTACACCCACGTGCATTTACTCCTTGCAGCATGAAACTCAGAAAGCACACACACACACACACAGCTGCGGGACAAATATGCTTCCAAGGGCTTCAGATGGGTTTCCCTGTGTTCCACACATGCACAATTATGATGCACAGCACATGAAAGTGTTCAAACATAGAAATAAGTGTCACACACTTGTTGTATGCATATGAAAAATGACATTTGTAGCCTTAGCACTTTAGCTGAGGGTAAAAGGAGCTCTAAAAGCTGTTTCCTTTCCAAACAAATTGACACCCACCAGTCCCCGCACACACTCCCTGCTCAGCATGCACACACGTATGGGTGATCCAGTGTGCTTGCACGACAGTGTCAAAATGTATGTGTAAGAGTAGTGCTGACACTCAGCAAAGGTGCCATCCCGCCGCGCTGCTTTTTCCTGTGTGCTGTAACTAGGCAGGGGGAGGCAGAAAAAGACGGAGTTCCTTTCCACGTAGTTTCATTCTAAGCAGTAGATGTGTCATCTCATAACGGCCCTGATGTGAGCACACGCCTGCAGGAGCCTGTTGATTATGTTTCTGCTTTTGTAATCTGGTGAGGTCACTGAGCATTTCACACTGAGAGCTTTGAGCTTTGAACTTTGAGAAAACCAAAATGTAACTGGAACACAAAGTGGAAATAAATGTTGCCAGTATCACATGACTGAGTTGCCATATTGTTTCAACTGTAGTATGTGAGCCATAATGCCAGATAGTAAAAAGAACAGTACAGTATTTCTCAGAATCAATTATCTGTTGCTCTCTGCTGGTCAACATATGATACTACATCTATTCCATTTGACCCTACGCTTCTTCCTGCATGTATTCTGAGCATGAGTAGGCTTGCAGTAAATTGTAAAGAGATTATAATTTGGGCGAATCCTTCCTTTTCAGCATCACATTGAACATGTGGATAATGCGTTTCCATCTACTCCTAATGATATGAAATTATTTTGTCTGAGTCATTTGTCATGTAATCTAAAAATTAAGAAAGAAAGAAGAAAGTATCCTCCATTGGTATTGCTTGATTGGTTGAAAGACGCAGTATAAACGTGTCAGATCCTTACTTAGAAACTTTAATTTACAGGTTTGTAATTGTGGGAAACAAGAGTTAAATGCTCCTAGAAATCCAACATGGCTGCCTTGCATTCAAGGCTTTGTGAAAGGCATCATCTGTAATTTACTTGCACCTCTGAAAGTTTGTCTCTCTTCTAATTTTTCACAAGTCTTGTGTTATACTTGTTGCTGCAATGTTTGAAATGCAAGGTGAAGATATATCAAATCAAATCAAATTTTATTTGCATAGCACATTTCAGTAGCAAGGCATTTCAAAGTGCTTTACATCATAAACACAAAAACACAGAGTCATTAGAGTCATGCAACATAGAATCAACAATCAAAACATTACATTAAGTCAAGTGCCATCATTAAATTCGTAATTGATTACATTTCAAATACAACTCTAAACAAGTGGGTTTTTAGTCGAGATTTAAGGGAACTCAGTGTTTCAGTTGTTTTACAGTTTTCTGTAAGTTTGTTCCAAATTTGTGGTGCATAGAAGCTGAATGCTGCTTCTCCTCGTTTGGTTCTGGTTCTGGGGGTCCAAAAATAATAACTTCAGTTTTGTTTTTGTTTAGCTGGAGAAAGTTTTGGCACATCCACACATTGATCTGTTCTAAGCATTTATTCAGTGACTGGATGGGTTCAGAGTCACCTGGTGACATCGTGATGTAGAGCTGTGTATCATCCGCATAGTTATGGTAGCTGATATTATTTCCTGTTACAACCTGAGCTAGTGGGAGCATATAAATATTGAATAAGAGGGATCCTAGGATTGAACCTTGGGGTACCCCACATGTGATCTTTGACCTCGTTGATGAGAAGTTTCCAAACGAAACAAAGAAATCCCTATTCTTTATGTAACATTCAAACCAATTGAGCACTGGACCGGAGAGTCCGACCCAACTCTCCAGTTGATTCATGGTCGACAGTGTCAAAAACTGCACTGAGGTCCAACAGAACCAGCACTGTGGTTCTCCCACAGTCCGTATTTATATGGATGTCATTGAACACTTTTACAAGGGCAGTCTTAGTACTGTGGTGAGCACGAAAACTGGACTGGATGGAGTCAAAGCGGTTGGTTGTCATTAGGAAGCTATTTAACTATTTAAACACAGCTTTTTCAATAACTTTACTGATGAATGGGAGGTTGGAGATCGGCCTGTAATTCTGATTACTGCAGAATTACTGCCTGTAATGCTGCAGTAATCATAAGATCGTTCTTTTTTATCAGTGGTTTGATAACTGCTGTTTTCAAAGCCTGGGGGAAAACACCTGATGAGAGCGATGAGTTTACTATTTGGACCAGATCATTAGCAATGACAGGCAGGACTTTCTTGAAGAAATGTGTGGGTAGGACATTCAGAAAGCAGGAATTTGATCTTAATTGACTTATAATTTCTTTGAGGGTTTTATAATTAAGTAGCTGAAATTGGGTCATTTTTTCTATATTTGTTTTGTTTGGGCACAGCATTAATAGCGGCTTTAGAGTGGATGTGCAAATTAATTCTCTAATTTTTTAACTTTTTTTTTAAAGAAGCTGGAAAATTTGTTGCAGGCGGCATTAGAATGAAATTCAGGTGGTAACATCATAGGAGGGTTTGTGAGCCTGTCAACTGTTGCAAATAAAGCTCGAGCTTTATTAATGTTTTTGTTTATGACATCTGGAAAGAAAGCTTCCCTTCCATGTTTTAGTGTTGAGTGATTGTTAGATAGTCTTTCTTTATAGATTTCATAATAAATGTGAAGTTGAGTTTTACGCCATTTTTGTTCGGCTCTACGGCAGAGTTGTCTTGCAGATTGAACTGTTTGTACGTTTCTCCATGGAGATTTCTTCCTACCAGACACAATCTTCACTTTAATGGGGGCAATGTAATCAATAATATCTGAAACTTTTGACTGAAAATCATCCACCAACTTATCTACATCATTACAGCTTAAGGGCGAGGAAGAAGAGTAGATTTGATTAAATGTTTCTGCTGTGTTTTCTGTGAAAGAACGCTTTGTGACGCTGTTTGTCCAAGTGGGTTAACAGATAAAGAACTTTCAAAGATAACAGCGAAATGATCCAACAGGGTGACATCAGTTACAGAGACATTGGAAATATTCACACCCTTACTGATGACCAGACACTCGAGTGTGTGTTGCTTGTGTTAGACCATAATTCTCTAAGATATTAAAGAGCTTTTTTGTCCCCCTATCTTGGGGGTTGTAAACATGAATGTTGAAATCACAGACAATTATTAAACAATCATAACCAATGCATATGAGAGAAAGAAGCTCATTCAAGTCTGTAAAGAAATTTTCCACGTATGTTGGAGTTTTGTATAAAGTTAGTGTCAAAGTTCGTTTGTGGCCTTTTACCTCAATTCCAAGATACTTAAAAGTGAAATGACCCAAAGAGATTTTGCTACAATTTATAATATTCTTAAATATTGAAGCCACGCCTCCTCCTTTTTTATGTTTTCTATTCTCACTTAAAAAATTGTAGTTAGGAGGCACTGATTCAATTAGCGCGGTTGGTTCATTGTTGTCAATCAACCATGTTTTTGTTAGAAATAAAACATCAATATTATGCTCAGTGATGAAGGTATTAATTAATAGAGCTTTAGCACAGAGAGATCTGATATTTAAAAGAGCCAGTTTAAGTGAGTTGGAGGCTGAAAGTTCTTCAGCCTGAGGTCCCTTTAGGCAGCGGATCAGTCTGAGGTCATACATTCATATAATTAAGTTCAGATTTTGTTGTTTCTACTTGGTTGGATCCTCTTTTGTGCATGAAAGTCGAGTTTCTGAAGAACTCAGACACTAGATATTGAGATGGTTGTTGGTGCCAGCTGATTTGTAAATCATCTTTCATTTTGAAGAAAATTACCATATATTCTTAATTTGATATTGGTGCATAGATAAATCTAATTAATGTTCTTAAAACATAAAAAACATAAAATCTTTTCTAAAAAGGAAAATTCTACAAAAAAAACTGAGAATAAACACTATTAATAACAGATGAGTGCAAAGGTGCTTGTAAAATGATTCACCCCGTGGATATTTCACCCTTTTTACTGCCTTTGCAAACCAATCGTGAGACACAAAATCTGGTCCAAAAGATTTACAAAAACAACTTTAATGTCAAAGAGAAAACTAATGTCTATAAAATAATAAAAACGCAACAAAAACATCTAACATAAAATAAGTGAATGCATAAACTGCATTTTTGTTGTTGTTTGTTTCTGGTTAGGTTAATGTAACCTTTCAGGCAGGGGTTACATTAACCTCTGCTTTCAAATAGTGACCAGGATAATAGAAACATCTTCTACTATAGTGCAAACAGTTATCATAAGATGATTTCTTAGCATACGATGCTAAGACAGTTACCCCTAAAATACCTATGAAGAACATTTGTGCAAAGTTTTTTGTGTTTTATTTTTTTACAAAAAAACTAATATTGTTGATCATTATTGATTTGCAAAAGAGTAAACCATCCAAGGGTGAATACTTTTTATAGCCACTGTCTGTACAAACTGATTCAGTAAATTATATTACTGAAAAGTTAATTAACTTCAGTTACTCAATTTAGTGGAAATATTATTAATTAAGATTAATTCCACACAGACTGAAGTTTTCAAGCCTTTACTTCTTTAAACTACAATGAGAATATTAAATCAGACCTACAAATGACATTTTTCACACGGAAACATGGGCTTAATGAATTCTACATTTGCTTCTTAGTTATTTTCAAAAGGCAATTTTAATCTACCAAACGAGCTTCATCGGAACACATACTCTAGTTTACTAAACGTGACTGTAAATGCCCTTCGCTCTGAGTGGTAAGCTGAAGCTTCTTGTGCATGATTTGAAGTTGTTGCCATCTGTTCAAAATCTGAGGAAAAGTTTGGAAAAGAAAAACAGAAGAATTGAAGAGGAGAAAGTCTAGCAGATCTCGATGCCAGAATGCACACTCGAAGGTTTCAGTTTCTGCAGCCAGAAACTGAAACCAGTTTCTGCAGCGGGTTCCTTCAGGTCTTTGCTCCTTTTCTTGGCTGCAGGGATCGTTGGTGTTGGCTGGAACTTGCTCAACCTTTAAAGAACAGAGATAGTGAACAAATATGAAGTTAAAAGTAAAAACAGCACGTCCACGGCTGATCAGGCCCCAAAATTAGAGTTCAACTGAGGCACAGCTTGTTTGATGGTTTTGTATTCCTCTTCTTCTATTGATTTTCTTCTGACTCGACATCGACACCGCACATAAATTTTGGATAGATGCTCATTGCATTTGATAGATATTAAGAATAGTTAATAGTTTTTTTCCCTACCTTCCTACATTTCAGAGAAGAGTCTGTTCCTTAACAATGCAGAGATATTAATACTCCTAGAAGGAGACAGAAATCTCACTCAAAGTTACAAACAAGTAAAAAAAAAACTAAATTTAAAATGAAATATCAGTGATGAAAAGTTTACGGAATAAGACAATTCCCCAGGAGAAATACTTTTAGCTTGATTGCCATCTATCTCAGTAAACAGTTACACATAACATCTTCATAAAAACTGCATTTGACGTGATTAAACCACCTGTTCATTATCATCTGCAGGGTACAGGATCATTTCAGCTCCGACGTCTGGCATCAAGACAAAGACCTTCTGCCCAGTCTTAGTCACAACAGTCAAAGATTAATATTTGTGCTTGAAGCCAGATTTCTGCTTTGAGGTTCTCAAACTTTCCTCCATGTATTTCTCTTTTGGATAATAAATGTTGGAGGTTATTAGTTCTACTCAGTTCATTTGTTTGTATTTGTCTTACAAATATTAATAATACAATAATATTATTTCTGGTTGTGGGAGAGCCAACAAACCTCCATGCTGTAAATGATCCAGCAAAAATTAAATCAGAAATATGGATTTGTCCTCTGTGAGACGGCACAGAAAATAAAACCAATTAGATGAAGACTAATTGCATGTAAAATGCAACACACCCTTCCCCAATTAAAAACAAATAAACCAATCAGAGGCTGTAGACTGATCTTATTAGCTATTAAGAGCCATTTAGTGCTGCAGATAATCAGCACCACATTTGATTATCCACTGAGAGAATTACACTGCTGGATGTGTGGAGCTGGCTGGGTTACAAAGATTATTTCTGTCATTACTGAGCTGAATGGCCTGAGTAGCCAGTCACATCATTTTGATGTTGCTGGATCAGGGAGAACAGAGTACTGCAATTTGGAACCACACTGTGTCTCATTTGGGTTTTGTAGCTTGTGTATGTGCAAACTCAACATAAAAATGTTAGTTTAGGGAATCCATCTACATACGCAAGGTCAATTTCTTCATGAATTCTGTGTATTTTGGTTTTACACTTTATTTTTGTAAAATTCTGTGCTGCTATTTGTTCTTATTTACAATAAGCAGACAGGAAATGATTAGAAACATGTAACAAAGATCCCAAAGGCAGGAATCAAACCCTAGAAAGCCTCATATTTCAGACTGCAGCATAAACGGTGAGAGATGTCAGCCTGAGAAAAGAGGGTTTCATACAATAAACCGTATCCATAGACTGTGGTACTTCTTGCAGGAATGCTGCACTGGGGAAGCCCCTCTAGACTAGCACAAGGGTCTCCAACTCCAGTCCTCTGGTGTCCTGCAACTTTTTGGGCTTTTTCACTCCTGATAGTCCAGTAGATTCGGTTCAAATGGGGACCAAAGTTGCAACAATTTGGTCCATTTCCAGCTGCTGAGATTCTCTTTCACACTGCACCATGTCAAACATATCAAACCCTTTAAGGAACTTGTTCCCCTCCCCACATGCAGTGGCACTGCACCAAGAAGTTCTTACTCTGTAGGTTCTAATCCTCTCATTATTAAAGATCTGTCCACAACTTTGACTCATTCTTGGGTACAATTTTCAAATGTGTGAAGGTTCTGCTATTATCTGAAGAACAGCCAAACGTTTGACCCAAGTCGTACAGTTCTGCCAAATACTGCATATTTAAACTTTTGAATTAGATTTGTTTATGCTGTTATTGTGGCTTTTCCCAAATACAAACAATTTTAATAATCCTTTCTGACCTAAAAAAGAAAAGGTTTAGTGTTTCAATCATTTGATGTCAGTCGGTGAGATAAAAAAAAAAACGTTTTTGTTCGACTGTATGCAAATATGGACATTTAACCGTACATGCAGGGCTACTTCCACAGAGGAAACAGGATGACATGGAGGCAGAATATGATCTTTGGCGCCCTCTGAAGGCAACAGCTAAAAGGAAAAGAATCATTTTCAAATAAAGCAAAGTTGTTTCATCATCATCATAAATAAGATTTAAAAAAAGGTTAAAAATAAAGTGACAGAGCTAAGCAGACAATAATGAATTAAACACAATAAAACAACACAGTTAAACAGATAAAATCAATACCAATACAGATGAAGCAAAATCAAGTCTAAGTTGGGTGAAGGTCAATGAGTCAAAATAAGTTTTCAGACAAGTTTTAAACATGGACAGTGAGGGGTCTGTCGGATGTGCAAAGGCAGAGCGTTCCATAGCGCAGAATAATAAACAGAGAAGCTTCTACTTACAACTGGGCATGAGCAGGAGCCACTGGGAATCCCCAGGAGCAACTGGTCAGCAGACGCAAATGACCTAGAAGGAGTTCTGTTCAATAAGGCGAGGCAAGTCTGTTTAAAACCTTAAAAACAAACAAAATTACTTTAAAATGAACTCTAAAATACACAGACAGCCAGTGGAGAGAATCCAGGACAGAGGTAATGTTCTCTCTCAAATGTTTCTGTTAGCAGACAGGAGCAGCATTTTGCACCAGCCTGGCTGACTCTGACATGTTTTGACATAGACCCTTATTTCTGTTTATTATGATGATTTTTCTTCTTTAATAAATTTAAGCAGAAATGCCTGGTGTAACATTTAAAAGTCTTAATACACCAGACAAAAAAAAAACAATTTAAGACAGAAAAATTGGCAAACGAAAAGAATCTATAATATAATAAAAACTTTATTTTCAAAAGTAGTTTGTTTTATTATCTGACTAACTAGCCTGATCAGAATTCATATTCTAATTTATTGAATATGACCATGATGTTGAACCCACATCAGCCGCCTCTCTGAGACATTAAGGACTACCATGTTAATGTAATACACAAAAACAAACCTTCTCATTTAAAACTGAAAAGGTTTAAAATTAGACTGTTTGTTTGTTTGTTTGTTTGTTTGTTTGTTTGTTTGTTTGTTTGTTTGTTTGTTTGTTTGTTTGTTTGTTTGTTTGTTTTTGCCCCTACAGAGGTGGATGAAGCAACTTCTGATGCAGTTTTCTCCACAACAGCAGGAGAAAACAGAGCCAACACTGATTATGATTGGATGACACCTTCTTTATCATGAATCATTTTCTTTTTCTTTTTGACCTTGTTGTGATTGATTGGGTGCAGAAAAACATCCCAGGCATGACTTTGTAATCATCATAGGTTTATTGCAGTGCGTATCAGCTGCACTGATTGCATTGAAATAAATTATTGTAATACAAATAAATAGCATCTGATTTGACTCCATAAAGCCAGTGTTTACTTTGGTTTTTTACTTCCTCTTGCACACAGAACAATTCATCCTACAGTAAATGATTTGACACTTTTCTTGCTTCATATGAAACATGTAGAATTATTAGACTACATTTCTCAGAAATTGGATTAATTGGCAGAGGTTTCACAGGATTTCATAGACCACAATAAAATCTCTTCAACTGCCGGACGAGTAAGAGAGTTGTGCTTAGCAAAACTGAATCAGCTCTTTCATGCTGCATCCTTTCTCGCAGCAAATGTCAGATATTTTTCCAGCGGATCGTCTGATTCGAAAGGTCAGGGGGTGCCAATGAGGAGCCAAAGAGGAGGAGGGGATTTGGAGTGTCTCTGAAGCCCGGTCCTCCTCAGTGGAGGCATCCTGGTCCCCTATGCATAATAAAGAGATCAAATATTTAAAGAGAAAACCGGAAGAAATTGTGATCCTACCATGAGATCAAACTCTTAGAGAGAACTTACAGCCAGCGGCGAGCTGCTGTTGGCTCAGTTCTGAGTCCAGGATGCTTCTCCTCAGCCGAGAGTTCCCACAGGACGAGACGGCCAGACGGATCAGCTCTCGCCCACACATTTTAATCCTGTCCTGTGCCTCAGCCAGCCGCGCTGCAGCCAGCACCACCACCAGCAGACCCAGCAGCCACCTAGCAGCAGCCATGGTTGGTCAGCAGAGGGAAAAGACTTGTTGAAGTTATGATGAGTAAGGCTGTCAGATTTGTGACCTATTCAAGGAACCTGTAGGGGCTTATATAGTTAGTGTGTGTCACTCATGGCTGAGCTTTAAAAAAAAAATGCTGAGTCTGGCAGGTTTTCTCCAAAAGATGTGTTCGGCCTTGTTCAGGGAAATGGATGTTCTGAGCCACGAATAAGTCCAAAACTCAAGGCTGAAACTGACATAAAGATAAAAACCTGATTTCATAATGCTCTACCACAAATGCTACAAAAGCTAAGTGTAAATATCATAAAAGTGATTTATATTGGCTTAATGAGAGATGTGTTTACCCTGTATCTTAAGACATCCTGAAGGATGGCAGCTAATTGGAGGAGAGAGGAACTAGGAAAGATGATGTCAAGGATACTGACGCAGCTCGGTCACCTCAGGCCATGCTCCACTTGGAAAATCATAATAGCGATGACTGCTTCATGTGACAGCACAGGGAGAAAAGCAAATGGTGACACATTAATGTGTGAAATGTTCTTGCAGTTATTCGTATATTTTGTAGCTGAAGTAAAGATAATGTGTGTTTCTGGTGGTGCTTCTGCTTGAGCCTCCTGTTCCAAAACAAAATACACATTGCAGGACGAGGAGCATTCTGCAAAACACATCAACTCTTTACAAAGTCCATCCATTATCTAATATGCTTATCCTTACAGAGTCACCAGGGGGGGCTGGTGTCTACCTCCAGGTTGCCAGTCCATTGCATAATAATATAAATAAATAATATATTTGAGAAGAGTTTTGGTTTTCACAGAACTGAAAGTATAAGAATAACAAATCACAGACTGTGTTCAACTGCTTCTAACTGCTTGAAGAATCTTAACAGTTAATAACCAAAACCTCAACACAAATGTTGAACTTTATTCAACTGAAAATGTATGAAACAGTGAAGTGAATTAGTGGTTTAGAGTTTATCCGTGAATGTTAATTTGAGGAAGCTTGACATTTTCAAAGTTAGCAAGCGCGCTAAATCTCTAAACGAAAAACCTACGCAACTATCAGCGCATTAACTGAAGTGTGCCCACATATCCCATTACCAAAACGCACTGAATGTGATCTGCTGTAAATGTCAAGTTGGTTCTTAAAAAGTCAAATCTTAGAATTTTATAATAGCCTTGATTACTCTCAATTTACATTATATGAAAGTTTAGATGAAAATAAATAATAAGAAAGGAAGAATTTAAAAAAAAAATTTTAATAAAAAATTTGAAGGAGAAATTATTAAAATTTGTAATTTAAAAATGTAAATAAAACTATTTACATTTTTAAATATTATTCTTAATAATATTTAAATTGTTAAATATTTTTAATAACCAACTAATAGAATATGCAGTGTTCTTCATCTGATATTTAATCTTCAAGTCCTAGTAAGGACAACTGGATTTTTCTGTCTGTTGAAACAAATCAAACTATGTGTAGTTCGAATGGTTGCATAGTGTCCCTCAAAACTTGTTTCATGTTTATTAATAAGAAGCTTTTTTTAACATCAATTACGTTTTGAGGCAATAAACAGTTCTTAATCAATATGTACAGAGCAGGGTGAACAGCTTCATGCATAATTAGCTTTTTCTTGTAGCGTATGGTGGTATGATTTAAAAACGGCTGCACAAGATGATTCAGTCAGTCTGAAGACTGCAGAGCTGCAAGATGAGTTCATGCTGCCACAGGCAGCACGAACTCTATTTAACAGATGCAGGATTGCAGGATTGCAGGATTGCAACCGTTAGTAACCAGCACAGTTACTAACGGGACTGTCAGATGACTCAGCTGCTGTTAATTCACATAACACACTTCCAAGGTCACAAGCTTAGGTCTGTGAGATTTCCACTGACTCCGTCTATTCCCGTCCCTTTGGGTCTGTCTGGGTCATGAAAATCAGCCAAAGTTTGTCAGGACTTCTGAGTTTTAATCGGTGTTGGCAACATTATTAAACTCTTAGTATTTCTCCTCTCAGCTGATCTTGTGACGCTACTACACATTGTTTTTCTTCAAGGCGAGCAGGACAAGATTTTGCTCATGGAGAAATGTTATACAACAGAAACATATTCAATCCTGCATCTGTTAAATAGAGATTTTTTTCTCTCCTGTGAACTACAGTCATGGATATACACCAATAAAAACAAGCAAACAATGAATCATTAAGAAAATGAAATAAAAAAAATTGTATATATGTTCAGAGCCAACTTTGGTCACTTTTGCTTATTACTAAAAATGCTTTACTTGAAGTACATTATTTTAAGACATACTAGGTTATTCATTTGTTTTGTTTTCTTTTTTCTTTTTTTTTTTATAAAACCAGTTATTTGTAACCCTACTAATCATTTTCACATACCCTTTTGCCAGTCAAACAGCACTATGCAAACATATGGCCAAGATCTGTGTAAATGTATAAATGAAAATGGTGGGAACTTGCTTAAACCACGGGTCACTAGTAACACTTTAGTCTCTTAACATGCATTATGACAGACTGAATCACACACCTCACAGGGAACATAGGGAGGGATGAAACTGATCCCTCTCTCTCCAGGTCACCCAGAGTCTGGCATCCTCTCTGCTGCTCTTTTCTCCTCTGCTCAACCCTCAAGTTTTCTGTAGCACTTAGATTCTGTTTCAATTCAATTCTATTTATTTTTATAGCACCAGTCCACAACACTTGTCATCTCGAGGCACATTATATAAAAAAAATAAATTTAAAACTTTGAGAGATTTGGACACTGAGCTGGTCAAGGAAGAAGAGTAATTTTTTTGTCCAGTGAATCATTTCAAGTTGTTTTTTCCACATGTTTTTGGACCACATCCAGCTGAATGACCCAATTATAACCAATATCTAGTTAACTTTAAGATTTCATCACATTTTTATTTAAAATCTGAGTTCATACAGTCTAATATGTTCCCATGGTCTTCAGAAGAGAATAAGGCCCAGTGTCACAGATAATTTATCGGACAGAACAGTGGTAGATCCTTCTAACCTCTCTCCCAAACAACTCATCTGCTTGTAGATGTTGTCTAATGGTTGCTAGGGAGACGATTAGCAATCAGGACAGTCCTCCCCAACAGTCCTGCTCTCTGTGTGTGATGCCAAGACAAACATGGCATCTAGCTGTGGTCAGTGATTTCTGTGTCACATTATATTTTTCCCCCAGGGAAAATCATAAATTGCTAATAAGAAGTTCCTAGAAAATCTGATCAACCCTAAAACAGTAACGTAATAATTTATAAAAATGATTAATTTATTTTTTAAAGAAATTCTAAGGTATTTTGAATTTTTTTTTAAAAGGAAGTAGTTCTTGAAATTGGACACCCGCCACTCATTCTTCTCCTACAGCGTACATAACTTCTGAAATGAAACAGGATTCCATTGTTATGCATTTTTCATGTCTAATGAATGTCTGGAAAATGGTGTCAACTCATAAAAAGCCATCTGGAGATGGACACCAGTTCATTCATCTGCTTCTCTACTCCTAATAAGTAAAGCATCTAGAGAGCTGGAAGCACTAAACAAAGATTGCTGTGTAATTACAGTAATAAATACCAGTGGCCATATGTTAGCATTTTAGGAGTCTAGTCTATGTCAGAAGGAAAGCATTATCCTCTAACGTGCCCTGTAAGTGTTTAAACAGGACCTGACTGTATGCACCTGATCAGATTATTCTGTTACAGAAATAGAACAGAACATGATTGACTTTTAGTCAGCCAGGCGATGCAGGAGCTAATCCTGCTAATCCTTGACAGCAAAATTAAACCTTTGGCCTCTTCTCTCCACTGACACGCCCCTTCACTCCATCTCTCCCTTCAACTTAAGTAACCTAAGCAACGTGCTGAGAAGGGCCTCTGACAGGAGCTCCATTTTTACCAATAATGTGAGGCATGGGGAGGGGCATGGTGGTGTGGGATAGTGACAGGCTGCCAACTGATCAGTTTGGGTGACTTTCTTTCTTAAATTGGAAAGATTTAAAACAGAAATTAGAAGATGTTATCATGATGGCTGATGCAATACCCTGGAGAAGAATTGGTCACCTCATAGATTTTCTCTGTTTTTGTTTTTTGCCACAGTTAAATGTATCAGATCACCAAACTAAATTGAACATCCAACAAAGATCAGTTTTCAACTGTTGATTTAATTTAGTAAGAGAAAAAAAGCTTTCTTAAACCTGATAGCTGGTGGTGCCAACACTGGCAGCAACAACCTCCACATGGAGCACAAATGGCCTGTTTAAAGTTCTGCTATGGGGTCTCAGTTGGACTTACATCTAGACTTTAACCTGAATGTTTGTTTCTATTCAGAGATGAACCAGCAGCTGTACTTTGGATCCTTGTCCTGCTGGAATTTCTTCTGGAAAACAGAATTTATGGTTCCTTTAAATACAGTAGGTCATCCAGGTCCTGAAGAAGTGACTAAGCCTCAGACCATCACAGTAATGCCCCTTTTCCACCGGCTCGACTCGGCCCGGCTCAGCTCAGCTCGCTTTCGGAGGTTTTCCACCGGCTTTTTTTAGGGGCTGGTCCTGCTTTTTTAGGGTCCTGCTTTGGAACAGTTTGTAGATATCGGTCTGGTTTTTACTAGATTTAAGATTGCCTACGTACAGTCATGGAAGACATTTAAAACACAAAGTCTGCTGTATTTTTACTGCTCAAACACAACATGCGCATATTCTGAAGACACTCAGTTGCACATTCCTCAGTTATAAATAACTGTCAATTTTGTACAGCATGTTGCCTTCATTTGTTTTTTATGTCTTATCTTTGCGTGAATATAAATGCTCCGATTGTTTGTCATGTTGCTGTTGTTGCATAGGAGTTTCCCCCATTGTGAGATAATAAAACATGTTATATGATATTCTGTTATTGTAAAATGGCTACATATCATTTCTCTAATTAAACAGTTATGAACTATTAATTGTAGAGGACATAAATAAATAATAAACCTGAAGAAAACAATAGTGGTATTTTATCCATGGCTGTATGTCTACATAGGTCTAAAACTTACAAGTCATTACATTTTGTCTTTTAATTTACACAACTATTCCTGTTATTTATAATTCTGTATGTCTGGATGGTAAAAAAAAAATGCATATATATATAAAGTAACATGTTTGTTTTAAATAATTCCTTCTGTGTATGTAACTTCCATATTAGCAACTCTGTGTTATCTACATTTATGTGCTACAAGCTACAATATCTGTTTACTTTTTCCAGGGAACAGAAGAAGAGAAACATGGCTGACATGATGGTGAACAGGAGGAAGCAATTAGCTTAGCTGTAGACATGATGCTCTTTTCAGGAATGCAGTCATAGTTTTATACGATTCCATGCATGCCTTCCGGAAAGTTCCACTTTTGTATCGTCAGTCCACACAATATCTTCCCAAAAGTCTTGGGTTGTATTTTCTTCTGGTGAGTGAGAGATCAGCCTGTGAGTTGCTATGGTCAGCAGTGGATTGGCCTTGGTACTCCACTGTGGATGCTCTTGCTGCCCAGGTTTCCTCTTACTGTGGAATTGTGAACACTGACCTTAAGTTAGTCATTCTGGGTTCTACTGTGATGTCCTTGATGAGTTATTGGAGTCTTTGAGTTCTTTTGGTAGGCCTGTTATTCCTGAAAAGGTTCACTGTTGTTTCAGCTTTCCTCCATTTGAAAAAATGTTTTTTGCTGTGGTGTCCTGGTGTCCAAAATCCTAAAAGAAATGCTTTGTAACTCTTTCCAGACTGATATATGTCAATATGTTGGTTTCTGCTCTGTTTCTTTAGATCATGGTGCAATGTGTTGCCTTTCAAGATGTCCAGGCTTATTTCATGTTTCTTTCTCCTTATAAGTAAAAACATTATTTAAAACAGTTTTCTTTTGCATTCGCTGAGGTTAATTTAAAAATTTGTTTGGTAATCTGAAACATTAAAGTGCAGAAGAAATTAGTAAGGAAGCAAATTCTTTATGTCATATTTGCCAAAGGTTTTGAAAAGGTTAAAAAAAAAACATTTTCTCTTGCAGAGACAGGCTATGTATACTAAAAGATAGAAAAGCACAGTACATGAAAAATACTTTCAATAAAAAATTCAGCAGTATGATTTAACGCTGCTTTATTCATTGTGTAATATTGGAACTTGAAATCCTTGACATCTATTTGAGTTTAGTCAGCATTAGTTGCAGACAGGGCTATCCTTGGAAGCAGATAACAGGCTGTCTAGAGGAGGAACCCAGTCAGAGGAATGATCTGTCACCCAAAGCGTTTAGCGGGACCAATTGCAAAGCCACAGCTTACATCTTATCTCCGTGTGCTGCTGCTTCCGTGTCCTCCCCTTAGATTAATCAGATCAGCTCCATAGGCTCAGCAATCCAGGCAGATGGGGTCTTTATACTGTCCAGACCCAGGGGTGATAAGGCCATTTTGGGTTAGAGATGATACAATTAGGCGGCAAAGTCTCAATCATCAAAATCGTAGTCAAAGTCATTATGTCTTCCACTGGGTCGATAGTGAATGTCATCATCAGAATCTTCAGGCGGCGGTTCAAAGCATCGGTCAAACTTACGCCGCAGCCGTCTCCGGAGCTGGAATGTGCGCTCCGTGTTGGAAAATGAATATTCCTGCTCCTTCAGTTTGGCATAGTAGTCAGAGAACTTGTTGAACAGAATGGAGATGGGCATTCCATTAAGAATGATGCCAAAAGAGATGCAGGCAAACGCCACACAGCGGCCAAGGTAGGAGACTGGGACGACATCTCCATAACCAACAGTAGAGATGCTCACCTACAGGAAGGAGAAAGCAGCATCAGCTTTCAGACACCCACATGCACTTTTTACCTTTTGTCCCCACCTAACTTTTACCTTCCAAAAACTCTTTCCATCATTCTATGAGATATGTTTGGTTTTTAGTTTCTGTCCTTTGTTAGGGTAGCTGAGGCTGAGTAGAACTAAATAAATCTGATGTAGCACTACCTACCAGCAGCTTCATGCTACCAATGAAAGTATTAAACCCGTACTTCAGGCTTTAGACACATGAATAACAGATAAATAAATCCCCGGTCTTTATATGGGAGAAGAGAGGGGAAACAAGGAATTTCAAACCCAGAAAGCTGATACAGTTTTTAAAATGGCAGACAATGAACTTCCCTAAAAATTTTATTTTTGTAATTTTATTTCAGTCCATTAAAATAAATCCAGAAATGATGGCACTGTAAATAGATGACATATTTTAAAGTCTAAAATTATTTAAAACTTACTGCAAAATCATATTGTTGGTCTCTGCTCAATGAGAATGAAGTAAATTCTTAATAAGACAAATACATGACCAGGCTTTGATTTTTGCACTTTTGAGTTTGTCTGTTCATAAATCCATATTTTTTATATCTAAGATGCAAAATAATAGGCAATAGGCTGGTTTGAATCATATGTATTAGATATTAGAGTTTGTTTATGCTTATCTACCAGAGTTAGTTATGGAGTCTCCCAGGGTTTTAATACTCAGACCAATCCTCTTTACTTCACTATACATTCCTCCATTGTTAGAATTATTGGACGCTCAGCTTTGTTTATCTAGTGATAGCTAAATCCAGTTATCAAGTCAACTATCCTTTTATATTTATTGTTTGTTCAATAAATAATAGTGTGATGAGAACCACTTTCTTAAGTTAGAAAATACTTGTTTTTGCACCTGAGAGACAAACTGCTTGCAAGTCACTTATTCTGAAGGACATCAGTGTGATGTTTAGTGATAATGTAAAGAACCTCAGTGTCATCTATGACTTGTCCTACAAATCCAATGTAAAACAAAAAGCAACAAATTTTACAACAGCCTCTTGTGGAGTTGTAGACTCTTAATATCTGCTAACACAGTGCTGTAGCCTACTGGTGGGAACATTTTCAGTTTGAGTTTTTTTAAATGGCTAAAATCAGTTAAAACGGTGAGATCTCATAAGGTTGTTAGCTCCCTCCACTTTGGGGAATTACTCCTCAAGAACTTAACAGTGAAATAGAATCATTTTACTATATATTAATCTTGACAAACTCATAATCCTATGTGTTCCCATCAGAGCACTTCGCTCTCAGGCTATAGGTTTACTGATGGTCCAGAGCATCTACAGGAAAGAAGGCAGATCTGTTACTTACCAAGTTTCTCTCCTGTACATCCCTTCTACTTTTTAAAGAAGCAGTATTGTGTATTTTTCAGCTATGTAGTGCCATTTTATAGCACAGCAAAGTAACTAAGTTTGCAGTTTTAGCTCCCTCTGTTACAAAGGAAGATGTTTTTGTGTAAAGTCACTTTGTCCTTGATCAAGATACAGTAAGTGATAAATGGGATTTTATTATCAACTCAATTTCTGTTACATTATAATTAAACAACAATGAACTGCTTTTCATAAAATATGAATTTGTCTTTAGTGGATTTAATGGCACTGGAACAAATTCTTCTTATATAAATTGTTTTGGTAACAAGCAGATAGACATTGTACCTGTTTGTGTGTTACATTCTTTTGAGAACTACTGCTATATAAATAAATCAAACTGAACTGAAAAGTTTTTTCACTTTTAATGATAAGGGAAAATCTGGAACAAACTTTCTGATATTTGAAAAACTGCTGAAACACTGAGTTTATTTAGACTAAAAATCCACCTGTTTGGAGGTCCTTTTGAAACAGATTAAGAATTCAATGGTGCATGACTTTGTGTTTTTGTGCACTTTGAAATGTTCCGTTGCTGAAATGTGCTATACAAATAAAATTTGATTGACTGTTTGATTGATAACCAAGGGGTTATTGTAAAAAGGTTAATGTTTAGGCTTGACTCACTGCAGCCCACCACCAGGCATCTGGTATGCTGCTGAATGGCGTCCCAGGCTGATCCACCTCAACAGAATGCATGAGAGCAGAGAAGGTGAAGATGCCCATGGCGATGAAGAGAAACAGACAGCATACCTGTGATTTCATGAGAAACACGTTACTAGCTGCCTGCTCCTACTGCAGATCTGTTTCTAAGGTATATTTTTACAATGTGAAAGGTGACGTGTTGTGTTTTTCCCTTCTTTGCATTGAGTACCATTCCAGTTTTTCATTTTTGTTGAATTCTACACAAATAAAAACTTCCAATGATGACTATGTATGTTTGTGCTTCTTAACCTTGAGTCCATACCTGCTCAGAGCACTGGCGGATGGTGAAGCCGAAGGCCCTCATGCCAGTGGAGTGACGAGCAAGTTTCAGGATACGAAAGATTCGCATCAGCTTGACCACTTTGAGCACCTTGCTGACCTTACTGACTCGCGACATGGCTTTCAGATCTTGTTGTGCACTAGCATCTTCTGTATCTATAACAAATGTCTCAAAGATTATCTGGAGAAAGTAGGGCATGACAGCGACCACATCAACAAAATTGAGGGCACTCCTCAAAAAATGTTTGATGTTGGATGTGGTGACTAGACGTAAAAAGTATTCTAGAGTGAAGAAGAGGATGGAAGCAATCTCCACCCATTCCATGAAGGTTTTGCCTCCAACTTTGTATTCCCTAAGTTCCTGTACGGTGTTCATTGTCATGGCAACAATGGAGATGAGAACAAAAAGACTGGAGAACACAGCAAAGGCTTTGGCTGGTAGGGAGGAGTACGGATTCTCCATCAAATCCCAGAGAATCTTTCGCAAACCTCCTAGAAACATGGTCTTGTAGCATTCATCATCCTGGTGAGGTTTAATTTCATCAATCAGCTCCTGGTTAACCTTCAGTTGGTCTCTGATGTCATCCACCTTCTCTTCAAACAATATCCGACAGCACCTGAGAAAGACATTTTCACAAGAGTACATCCTTAGCTCTCCTTCAAATACACACACAACTAACAATAAAGGTTTTGAATACAAAGCACATGAAGAATACCTTGGAGTGTCTTTCAGTTTCAGCCCCCAGAATGACATCTCTTCCTCAAAGTTGACAGGACAGAGGCTGTCCATCACCCAGAGGACATTGCTGCAGTAGAAGTGAAATATGTAATGGAAAAACATAGGGTCCCTATCAAAGAAGAACTCGTTGCTCACGACATTATAATCATCACAGAGAGTGAGCCGCTTCACTGGATCATTACACAGAGCAAGGGTTCCGATCCTGGTCCTTGGATATCGGAGAGCCAAGTGCTTTGGGATGTGGAATATTTTTCCACCTATGTTTAGGTTGACAATGTTTGATCTTCTTAGGTTGGGCAAATCTTCCGTCTTTATTTTTTTCCCATCCGGACTGTCAAGGTTGTCCATCGAAGTCCACGGTTTTACCGAGCTGTCCTGTGAAAAGGGAAATACATATTCTTCTTCTTCTGCACTCTGTGAAAAGCTCAGATCCCGCTTCACACTGGCAAAAAGACTGGAGCGACGCTTTTTCAGCGCCTTCAGCTTGGGCTTTATGGCCGCCATTGTGCCCGCTCCTTAGCAGTACAACCAGCAGAAGGTTTTGTGCCAAGTTAGGATCAAGTTGATGAAAAACAGCAAGAAAATTCCATGAGAATCACACAAGCAAAAGATTATACCTCAAAATCATCCTGCCTGTGGGCGAAATACAGCTGAAGAAAGTGATACCAATCTTTTGAGTCAGAGAGCATGAAGATCAGCAGCATATGCTAAGGATTCAGTGCCTTCTCTGATTCTGTAATCCTATTGATGTTCTCTCTGTCCCAGAGCAAGTTAAAAATACTGTTCACTGGGATTAGTACTGTGATTTAGGGCTTTGAGTTCTCAGAGAGCAAGAAGGCGGAAAGAGTGTAATGTAATGACAGTATTGCTGACAAGGCTACGTACTGTACATGTTAATGCCACAGATATGAACTGCGTACAATTTAATCCCTTTGCTAAACTGATATCATATCTAATGTATGCTTTAAAGTTAATATGAAGAAAATAACTTTGAATGACTCACTTCTATTCATATATACATAAATAAAAGAGTGTTACACTGCTCTTCAGTTCTTTCCATTTTCAATTGGATATATGTGAAGTCTTTGATATGACCATTCTAGCTATTTTACTTTGTTTTTCTCAAATCAATTAGCAGTTTCATTGGCTGTGCGTTTGGGGCTCATGTTGGAAATTCATTCTCATTTCCAACATGAGAATGTACCACCATGCCCTGGTACATTCTTATCAAGAATTTTTCATTCATCCTGTCATCCCTATTATTCATAAACTGTAAGCTGTCCCATAATATGTTTCCACAAGCAAATATTCCTTTTAACAATGTTTTTCTGTGGTGATGTTTGGAACCTTTCCTTTTCTTCAACAGTGGACTGTTGCGTAGTGAGTAAGTATAAAGGCTATTGCAGTCGAGCCTTGGAGAATTGGGTAGGTATTCAGGGTTCTGCTCTGTTGTGTTTAAGATATTCTTTGAAGCTTTCGTGTGTGACTGGGAGTTGCTGAGTCTTCTCCTGCCCCCCTTTAATGTGGACTCTCTCAAGGCTCCATACTTGGACCCCTTTTTTTCACTGTATTTACTTCCTTTAGGATCTATTCTTTGGAAACTTGGTGTGAACTTTCACTTTTACACTGATGATTGCCAAATCTATGTTCCACTAAAACATTCTCTGAGCAAATTCCTTCAGTACATTGCAGAAGCCAAAGCATGAGTGTCTTTGAACTTATTACATTTCAAGGAGCAAAAACCGAGGTTTACATCCAGCACCAGTTCTAATGCCAATCCATATCTGTGTCTATTAAATGGAGCATCTTACTCAGACTGCAACTAACCTTCATTTTATTACGTTCAGTTTTCTTTAATCTCTTAATGGTTCTTTTGTTTTTATGTCTGTTTTATTTGTTTTAGCGTACAGCAATGCTGTTGTTTTAAAGCCCTTTATAAATAAAATTGTATTGTAAAATTATTAATGACTTTTAGGTCTATCCAGCAAAAAAGAAGAAGAAAACTTTTGCAAATGGTTTAATAAAGGTAACAATACCTGTATATTTTGTGAAAATTATATTGAAGCAACCGATCACCTGTTATTTTCTTTGTGCAACTGTTGAAAACATTTAGAGATTACAGACATGATTGGTCAGTAACATAGTCACCAATTTTTCTTTGTAGAAATCACATAACTTTTGGTCTATTCTTAAAACACAAGGAAGAAAAACTCCATGTTAATGTCATAAAGACAAAAAATGTCCACCTAATTTTATACATTTTGCAAATTAATTTTATTTACATGTGTATTCCTTAAAACGTATGAATAGACCCGAAGCCCAAAAACAGTTTTTCTTTTGAACAATATTTCCCATAACTAATATGTTAATTTTAATGAATAAAACGAGGGGAAAAGCGTAAAAATGTTAGTAGAGAAAACCCTTGTTGAGACTTATTTTACTTTTTTCACGGTAACACAAAGTCTTTCCGGTACCGGAAACGGAAGTTAAAAAGTCAAATACTAATTTTAAAATATACGTTAAGGTTTAGAATTTGTCTGTTCGATAGAAATTTGCATGCATTCATATTTATTTTAATGTTATATATAACGCTCTTATTCAATCTAAAAACAATAATCAAGAAGAGTTTAATTTCTAAGTCACAGTGTGGATATATGCGCTCCTCGCACCACGTGACTTCCTTTCTGGTAAAACCTGACAACATGGACGCCAGCCGCGTGCAGCCGATCAAGCTTGCTAGAGTAAGAAAACCCACCAGACTATTGTAGAAATGTCATTTGTTTGGACTTACGCTTTTACGAATACACGCTGACTCAGTTTGTAACAGTATTTTAAGGCAAAGTAAAGGTTTTTTTTTAGTTAAATGGAAATCAACTGACCAGATGTCGCGCTTCCATCGTGGAGGCCTGCCCGTGCTACAGCTTCTTATGTGGGAGCTGATGTTTCCACATTATGTTCGTATTCTCGGTCATAAATATGAAACTGTTTCATTCATGTTCCCTTGTGTTTTATATTTTAGGTCACAAAGGTCCTCGGAAGAACCGGTTCTCAGGGCCAGTGTACACAGGTATGTTAGCATTGTTCTCCACCGGTTAGCATCTTGGTATTATCCTGACTGCAAAGAAGACTTCAGCAGTGTATTTATACCGAGTTATAATCCTTATCAGCTTTTCCCTCATCCCATCATGCATTTTAGAAGTAGAAATGACGTTAATTGTGTTAGAGGAATTTTTGTCTTTCACTCTTAAGTTTATACCCACATGTTTTAACCTAAGCTTTATTTTCTATCTGTAACTAGACTGAGAAAGATGACAGAAGTAGGGTAAGATTGAATATAGCATTAAGAAAGGTCCTTTCGATATAAGGGCTTGTCATTTCCTTTCATTTGCCATTTGATATTTACAGCCTTTGATATGTAATGTTATGTTTCTGTTTGAAAATGATTTGACTTCGAATGTTTAATATTGACCGTATTTTAATTCACGAAAGAATTGCTGATATTTTTGCTCTCAGAGCATCAACTTATAGCTTCATATTTCCTAATTGTAGTCTTCTCTAATGAACGTTATTTCAGACACCTTAAAGCAAAATGTAACTTAAAGGTAATTTGATTACATCTCAATTTAATATATTTTTAGCTTTTACCACATTGTAGATGATGTCATATTGAAAGTGCAATATTAGAGCAGTAAAGACAGCTTGCATAAAGGCTCTTATGCAGTAGGTCCCATGTCTGAAATTCATATTTCCAGACAAATGTGGCCACTTGGATGGTTTATAACCAAAACTGATATAGGTTATAGATCAGAAATGATGAGATTTTGGTGTGTTGTGTTCATCATGATGATGGAAAAGAGTATGGTAATCATCTTCACCATTACTGTTAAGCTACAGTATTTAATGTCAAGCAGCCCCAATATTTACCAAGTTGTTTGGTCCAAAATTAAAAAGAACCATAATCAGTAGGGCTGCAGCTAATGATTATTTTAGTAATCAATTATTTTGATGAGTTATCGTACAGAATATTTTTCATTAACCACTTAAGCCGTTTTTTATACAATATTAGTAGTTGATTAAAAAAATGCAAATTAAGATTTTAATTCCTGCAGTACATTCAGTAGGAACCTTTCCTTAGTGAACATGTGATCATTCATAGCAAAGATGCATCTGCTGCTAAAACAATGCTAACGTCACCATGTGAGGCTCGGCCTTTTTCTTTTAAAATAATTTAATAGCAGAGAATGTGTGTGACACAACTATAATTTATTAAATTGACCATGACTTTTTCATCTCACAGTTTTCCATCAGCTTCAGGTCATTTCATTCCTTTGCCACTCCAACTGACAATTTTGAGAACTTTTAATGACTTTTGAATTTTTATTTTCCAATTGTAAAATATCTTCAGCCATCATTCTAAAGGTCCTCAGATGAACTAATAGAATACCCGGTTTTCATGCAATGTACATCAGAAATATTTACTCAGGTGAAGCTCACATGATTGCCATCTGTCGTGACTGGATCCAAGGACAGCGTACAGACTGGGGCGTCGCAAAGATATAAAAACTTTTAAAAATTGTTTAGGCCTTTAGATCTGCAGACACCTGATCGCTTCAAATCACTCAGCAAACTCTTTTGTTTCAAACTGAGGGAGAAATTAGGCTGTTAAAATGGAGATAGAGATTTTTGTGGCTTGCTTTTATGTTTTTAGCAGATTTTCAGATTTTAAGACAGTGGTATTTTATTGTTTTTTGGTTTTAAAAAAAAAAAAACATTTCTGTTTCCTCAGAAATGGTCCAAAGTTCCAGAGGTGATTCTGGTGGCTTAGAGCCATTTCCTGCTGGGAGACAGGCTAACAGCTTTAGCTTCCTGCCCTCTGCTGGTGCTCTTGTCCTTCATGACGTACCTTTGCTTTACGTCAGCTCTACTTTAAAGACGACACTTTTCCAAACATAAATATAGTCTGGCTCATGGTTATGGGTGAAACATTAGTGAAGTTGTGCTGATTTAGTTTTGTCAGAGGTCCAGTGGGTTCTTGTTGCCAGTGAGCTTTAGCTTCACTCAGAGACCAGAAATGTTGAAAAAAAATGAAGATGAGAAGTTCCAGCTTCTACTGCGGGTTGTTTTTTCCTCCAGGTCCGAGTCGAGTTCATGGACGACAGCAACCGCTCCATCATCAGGAACGTGAAGGGTCCCGTCAGAGAAGGAGACGTGCTGACACTTCTGGAGTCTGAGAGAGAAGCCAGGAGGCTGCGATAGGTGAGACCAAACAGCTGGAACCACATCTGGATATTTAAACTGCTCATATGAATCCAGATTTTTTTTGTTCATCCTAAAACACCTGCCAACATTTTAGAATCATCTGAGCTTGGGTTTACCCGTTCAATTCAGATGTCTTAATGAATAAAAGCATCAGATGGCTTACGTTACTTTTTTTTATGTGTGTTTTCAGATGGATTGACTGAGTTGTTGTTTTCACAGTGGAAGATGAAGCTGTGGAACATCCGGTGGCTCCAGCTCCACTCACTGGGACTACAGCTCATGTTCACAATTTCAAAACACGTTCAAATGTTTTGAAATAAATTTGGGTAGTCACAAATGTTTGACTCTTGTGTTTTTTTAATTTTCTTTTATAATAAATCCATCTAATAAATTTTAAGTTTGACCATCATACCAAAGATAAATGATGATTATGTTTTGTCACAGTGATATTGTAAATAATAACTTGAGCACATATGATGAAGAACATTCCCATATTAAACACGATCAAGAGTACAGGAGGATTTTTACGAGTGTTCTAGGAGATCTGCAGCTGCAGTAACTTTACAAAGATGGTGATTGTTTGAAAACACAAACATTTTAGTTCAAATTACCTCCAGCAGAATACTTGCCGTTAACAGCTCTACCGTCTGCCTCCCTGTTGGCAGCACAGCTTTATTTTTAATTCCCTCAGCAGCTTGTCACAAGTGGAAAGCAGTCATTCGATCTGCTCCGTCTGCAGGTTAGGTTTCCTGAGCTTCTGCTCTGCAACATGCAGTGTTTTTCCAGTAGGGGGCAGCACAACTCTATTTCACTGCAGATAGTTTTTCAAATGTTATTAAAAGCGGTAACGTTTTAAGTTCAGGTTTAAATTTTAGAGTAAAAACCAGTTGGAAAAATGTCTTGTGTTGAAGCCTTGTTTGTTTTATTCAGGTGAATCCAACATAAAATTATATTTAAGTTGAGCATGACAGTTCTTCAATTTGGTGACTGACTTGTATTAAAGGTGTGGTTTGTAATTTTCATAAAGGATATGTTTTGTACATTTATTAAGACTGTCACTATATTATGTTATGAGGCAAGTTAGTAAAATGATAATTATTATCCCCACCTCTGCTATTATTGCCATTTGAAGAAATGAACATAGTTTCCCATGTTACCAAGCTGCTTTCCAGTGCTAAGGTGAATTTAATAGTTGGATGCAAACTATTGATCAGGAATTTACATTTTAACAATTTGTTCAAAAACACTTTCTTAATCCAAGTAGAACAACTAATCTAACTTGTTCAAGTTTCTTCATAGTTGTAGATGCTGATGGCTTCAGGATCTCCTGTAGCAGTCTGAGGCCTCTGACTGAAGACGTTTGTATGACGGTCTCATGAAGATAATGTTCAGGGTTATTTAATTTCTTGCTTCTGAGGAATCTCTCATAGCACAATAATCTCCAGAGCTTCCACAGTCGTCCCCAGAGCAGAATCAGAACAGAACCAGCCTTCTTTATCTGGTTGTTGAGCTTTTTATGTACCTGGTTCTGATGCTGCTGCTCCAACAGAAGACGGCAAAAGAGATGACACCCAAAAACACACTGAGAAGATCTGCAGCATCTTGACCACTGAAGAATTAATATTCCTCTACCACCTCCACTTTATCTACCATGATGAAAGCAGTGTTTAGCCCAACTCTCTCAAAATCTGCAGTTATCTCCTTTGTTTTGTTCACATTTAAGATTAGGTGATTGTTTCCATACCACGACACAAAGTGGTCCACCACCAGAGATTCTCAACTATCTCTGATCCACCTAAAGACTGCTGAGTCATCTGAGCGTTTCTGCAGATGACCGAAGTCTACATCGTCTTTCAAACAGAAACCTAACCTGCTCTCTTGTAGTTTTAACCATTTACATTAGGGCTTCCCAAAGTTTGGGTGTAAAACAAGGTAAGAGGTAATTTCATATTAACACTTAGAGACTCAAAGAGAGAATAGCACCTGGATATTAAAATATTTAAGCATTCACATGGCAGTTTTACCATTTTCTTTTACATCTTTCTGGATTTGATTTCTAATTTAAATCATTTCAGGTTAAAGATTTCATTTGGATTTTCAGAAGGCAATACACAGTTTCTGCTGTCTTCTTAAAGATGGAACATTACATATTTAACAGTTTTGTTATTAAAGTTTTGACCTACTGTTCATTCTAAGCATGCAATGCTCAAAATGTCTATTTATTTCATTAATTTATTATAAATGAGCATATTTTGTTTTGCAGTGTAGTTAGTTAAAATTGCAATTTTAGTGCGCCACCCTTCACCCCCACCTAGAAAAAAATCTAGGTGGAGGTGCTGCTGTGTCTGTTGGTTTTCTATTCCTCTACTACATCTAGCACAAACAACACATCTCTGTGTTTGCACAACGCCTTCCTCTATATATAAACCATTCAGTCGCTGCTGCACAGTTTTACAGGCAGCCATTTAAGGCCTGTGCAGCTTTCCAGGATTCCTGCGGCTGTAACCAGCCTGACCAACCAGAGAGGAAAACTGACACGTTAACTCCTGGAGTCTTTTCAGTATTCAGGTTCAAGAGTACAAGCATGCTGGCACAAGCTGGCTGCACTCAGAAATGTGAATTAGGAGGACAGGAGATGGACAACCAACATTCCTTTTATCATTTTATAAAGTCAGAAGAACACAACGAACCTGAATATGTGGTGTTTAGCTTTAAGATGAAGGAATGTACAATGACACAGTTCATATGAACCTCTTCATCGTCTGGATTCATTTTCTTTTTTGGACAAACTAGGTGGTTTATTTAAAAACTACGAAAACAAGAGCGAGGTTACAAAAAATGTTATTCAGAGGACTTAACAGCTGGTGCACATGAAAACAGATCAGTGTCATCAAGGTCTCCTTCAGCTTCAAAAACCTGGTCATCATCTGTCTGAGCCACAAACAGCTTACACACACATCCATTCAGAACAGTCGGAATGTGTGTTTACCAGCTCAGCACCGGGTTCCCATTCTGTAACACACAGGTCTGGAGAGCAGAGACAGATCCAGCCAAGGCCACTCTACGTCTGTCTGCAAGGACGGACTCAGTGTGGAGAAAACACCAGCGGTGGACATCTGCCTGCCTGTCTGTCTGTTTGTCTGTCTGTCTGTCTACCTGCCTGCCTGTCTGTCTGTCTGCCTGCCTGCCTGTCTGTGGCTTTGCTCAGACATCCTGCAGCTCTGTGGAAGAAAAGAAGAGAGAAAACATTGAAATGGAGGTGCAGCGAGTAAAAACCTTGGAGTCTGAAGTGATAGTCGGCCTGAAACATGTCCAGAGAAGTGGCGCTGTTGGTGCATGTCCCACTTTCTAACTTTGAGCAGAAGCTTTAATGAACAGATCATCTTCAATGTCAGACTTTATGATCTTTAGGAAGGTTGATGTTTCCATCTGCCTCTCAGTCCTGAGCAAAGCCCAGGTGACTTTGACAGCTGCCTCCAGGTCATCTGCATCGTTGGATCTGGTGTCTCTCGCCTTCTCCTTGATAATATCATTTAAATCTTATCTCTGGGTTTAAAGGTTAGGTCAACCATGCTCGGTAACACCACTGTAATTCAAGCAGCTTTTGGTACCTTTGGCAGAGTGTGCCTGTATCAAGTCCGCCTGGAAGATGAAACTAACATCTCCATGCAGGCTGTCAGCTACAGGAGTCATCAGAGTGCTCTAGAGTCTCCTGCTAGACAGCTGTGTTGGACTTCAGAAAACCCAGAGGACCAGAACCCTAACCAACACTGACTGTGGAAACTTCACGCTGAACTTGCAGCATCATGGATCTTGGTCTTCACTCTTCCTCCAAACTCTGGGACTTCACTTTTTCTCTGAAAAGAGGACTTTGGGCCACATTTTTTTATCTCCTTGTCGCATTATTTGTACCTCATGCCTGGGATTGGTTTGTATAGAGACTCTTGGTGTTCTGATTTCAGCCTTAGTTTATTCCTGGTGAAACTCCAGCAAATTCCTGAATGGATTTTTTCTCAACACTGCAGTTCTCTCTATTGCTGCTGTACCTTTTCCCACCACACTTCGACCTTCTACTGAAGTTTCTATGAAAATGTTCCTCATACATCACTTTGTGAACAGCCAGCTTCTTCAGCAATCACCTCTTGTGCCTTCTGACTGTCTTCTGTGCATCTGTCCACTTAGCAGTTTTCCCTATGACTGCATATATACCATAACATGCCCACTAGATAAAACGTATACTTTAAAAATGCTTTTTTTTTTAAATTGGTGTCGTATCCTAATAATTTTCTGAGACTGAGTTTTGGGTTTTTATTGCCTGAAAGGCATGATCATAGAAAATTACAAGAATGGAAAGTTTGAAATATTTCATATGTGATGAAACTGTTGAAGTTAGGGCTCGGACATTTTGTTATTATGTTACAGTATTTTTCTTACTTAATGCTCTTTCATCATGACTTTGTGTATTTTGCACCACTCCCTTCTGCAACGAACACACCAAGGCATGATGCTGCCAGCCTATGTTTTAGAGTTGAGTGATGTTCCCAGGCTTACAATATTCCTAGTGTTTATTTTAATTGTAACAAGTGTAGTTATAACCAAATATGTCAGTTTTACTTTGATCATACTTCAGATCACTCTGTGTTGTTTCAGTCCTTGTTAGTACAGAGTTTCTCTAGGTGTGGATAATGATGCTGCTGCTCCAGCCAACATCTTCCAAAGGTTTTCTACTTCAGGTCAGGGATTTATTCATATATGATGTTACTATGAAATGAATGAAAATGTTAATCTAGGTTGTCTTCTTCCTGAATAACATAGGTTGAATCATTGAAATTATTTTGTCTGTTGCAGACCAAAAAAAGTAGTAAAGTATCATTTTGCATGCGGATATTCACTACTGAAGCAGAAATATACTGCTTCTTTGAACAAATGAGAAATATGAAAAATTATAAATACAAAAGCTAGAAGCACATGAGTAGTGATCCATGCTCAGCCTGTTACATCTGTCCTGCTTCAGAAATGATTTACTTACAGTCTGTCAATGTCAAATAATTGTTTAACTTAATGTGAAAAGTTCTGCAGACAGAAGATTTTCTGACTCTAACAAGCTCCAAAAGAAACTTCCTGAAAAAACATAATTTGTCATGATTATATGAGTCACTTTACAAAAATTTTCTCCAGTTTTTTAAACATAAACACATGTGTGTGAACTTAAGTGCTCATAAACTTCTGACATAAATGAAAAGAAAACAAAGTGAGAGCAAAAGTCAGTATTTTTTTTTTATTTTGCATATTAATATGTTCTTTCATCTGTAGCTTCATTGTCCAACAGGAAGAGGAAGAGTTGGTGTATTTAGTATTTTTGATTTCATAATATCTGAAATTTCAAATATTTTCAAATAAACACTTTTCATTAACATTTTTTATTAACAAGGATGCAAAATCAATTAATAACTACAAGATCTAATTTAGACTGCATTTTAAATTCCACCATTCGACAAAATTATGACTAAAAGTCAGAGGTGTGTCAGTTTATAAGATTTTCTGTTAATGTAAGATGGGTTTGTGATATAATACATGTAAAGCTAGCAGAGCTGGACTCTTGTCTCTCCCAGGGCGCGCAGCAGGACGCACAGCAGGACGCACAGCAGGATGTGCAGCAGGGAGGCTGCAGATCCTCTGATTTATGAACTCTGAGCCCAAAGATTTGGATGGTGGCCCTCTGATTTTACAAAAGTGGCCCAGAGGACATTGAAAAAAAGACAATCAGCCCAGAGTTATTTCCTGTCCGTCTTTTTCTGCCCTGACTCCATCTTTTTTCTCATGGTCAGTAAATCGTTCCTCCACCCTAACCTTCTGCTCAACACATCTGGTTACTGAACTCTAGTAAACTCTGTCTCTCGGCAGACTGCTGTTATGTTCTGTCATCAACTACACAAGATGGCATTGATCCTATTGCAAGAGAATCCATCACATTTTCATATTTTAGAGCAACAACAGCTGGTGAAAGTGAATGGAAAAAAACCTCCTGATGTGCAGCACTTTCTGGAGTTAGTTAATCTCTGGAACAAATAAAGATCAGGCGCAGTGGTCTTCGTTTGCTTTAATGTAAGCTAAAGTGCAAAAGAAGGAGACTGCATTATGCGAAGGTCAGAAAAACAAGCCATGGATTTATTTTTCCAGCGCCCATCTCCTGCCAAGAGTGGGACTTGTTTCTCCTCTCACAACAACAGGTGCACGGTCTGAAAATGTGACTGTCTGGCGAAACCCGGGGCTAGATTCTTGGCAGGTTGTCGAGGAAGGAATTAGAAGTCACACACAGAAACTAAAACACACAACTAGCTTTCACTGAGACAGACAGGGTCATGGTGAATTGGCTGCATAGTCAGCTGACTACTATCTGACTCTAGATTTCCTATAGGAGTGAGTGAGTGTGTGTATGGTTGTGTGTCGGTGTGTTGTCCTGTGATGGACAGGTGACCCTCCCAGGGTGACCCTGGCCTTTCACCCAACAACCACTGGAGAAGCCCCCGCATGGATAAGCTGGTATATACAAAGGATGAAATATGAATCTAATTTCTTAAACATTCTATTGAACCTAGAAGAATTCTTGGAACATTTAAGTCTTACTGTAACAAAAAGCAACATCACTATACAATTAATTAGATTAGAATTCAAAATGGTGTCTAAAGAATAATATTTTGTAAAATAGAGATTTCCATCGGTCTTCCACTTCATCCAAAAGCGGGATGTAAAATTTTTTGTCCCTTTTTTCCTCAACATGTTTCTTGCCACTCTGTTGACTATTTTCAGCATAAGGTTTGACGGTTCTGCATCATGCCCTGATATCTCAGCAATAGAAAGAATTTTGCATCGCTCTGAGACAGTTGGTCATTTCTGTCTTTTCAGAGTCACTAAAATCTCTGCGTGGTCGGTTCATCCAAAAAGAAAGAAGCTGTCTAATTATTATGCACACCTTGGTGTAGGATGTAGACTCTTCCTCATTAAACAGCTCCATATCCATATTAATAGTATCCATGTTAAAATCCATTAAATCTTCATGTTTATCCAACTTGGATAAACATGAAGTATACTATTAAATACTCCGAACAGTATTTAAGCCTATTAGTAATTAATAATTACCCACACAGTGTAGAATAATTTGAAACTCTTGAGAAAAGTTCTTTTAATTCAAACATGCTTTTTCTTTTGCCAGAGGAAGATCCTGGCCGCTCCGTCCAGCTGACTGGTTCCAGGTGGAAACATCTTTCTGTTTCTGTTCAGAACATCAGGTTGGTTGCTTTTCACACATTTAAATCAAATATGAAAAAGTAAAAAGTGTTTCAATAATTCCAAGACATCTTATCAACCATTGTCATTGCACTGGCAGATGGTTTGTGTCTTGGTTTGCATCCCTTGGCTAACCATTCCTCACAGTGATTTATTTTTTACAGTGTAAGTGTGTGCTCTGAAATCAACTCAGACAGAAAGAAAAAATATCATTTCTATAGAGACAGAACAAATTGAATTAAACAAAACACAATCAGAAGATTTCAGCTAACATGACTGTTAATGCCAGATTAATTATAGAGCTGTTTGTTCTCTCAGTCAGAGGTCCAAAACAGTCTGCTGCCTCCATGGCAGTCCTGTTCCATTGCTGCTGTCCAAGGCCTAAATTCAATTAGGCGTCCGGATTTGAGATTACAGAGGCTCAGAGAGGGCATTAGAGGGCACAGGGGTGTTAAAGAGAGGGCCAAGCAGATGGGCTGGGATCAAGAATACAGTGTGACATTTGGTAATACATGAAGATTGTCTTAGGCATGACAGCTACACAAATCAAACTGATTCAGATCTTAAATAATAACTACAACTCAAATCAACTTTTTTATACACAAATTTTTAAAGTACTTCTTTTAGGGTGCTGTCTTTACATTTCTGTGTACATTTTGACATTTTTGTATACATTTATTTTATTCAGCAAAATTTTGACCAAGCGGTAGAGTTTGGTCAATATCTGTGTCACGGTCCCAGTTTGGGTATAAAACCATCTCACTCAGACATGCTCCCTGGTGGCGAGCATTGATCAATAGTGATTCTTCAGCTTTGCACGTGTTTGATTCCTTTTCTTTGTGGACCGACTGGAATAAGTCTCCTCTGCTCGACTGCAGAGCTCAGGAAGTGGGAGGAGCTAAGAGCAGCAACGGCTGCTCACTCAGCTGCTGCAGAGTGAACTGTGCTTTCACATGTTGTCGCCATAAAAATTAGCAACAACACAGAAAAAAATTGCTAGATCTGTTGCCGGTCACTTACTTGAAAAAAGTTACTAGATCTATTGTTGGTCACTTGTTTGAAAAAGTTGCAGAGGGTTAAGGAAGACTCATTACATATAAAATCGTATGTTCTCCACAGTGTTTTCGCTCCGACATGCCGCTCGATGTCTCTTGGCTTCGATCACTTTGGTTTAGTTTTTTGATATTTGTCTGGGAGTGGGGTTATGCTTTCATATAAGTGTTAGTTAAACTTTAAGAATGAAAATTCTTAATAGGGTTTCCTATAAGTAGAATATTTAGTAATAGATAAAGCCTGCAAAACAAGCCCAAATCATGACACCTACACTACCGTGCTCTACAGCTGGGAGGAGCTGTTTGTGTTATAAGACTGGCTTTAGTTTAATCTGTGCACGCCACTAATTAAGGTTAACCCTCTCTACTTTGTGTCTCATCTGTGTTCTGGGAGCTAGGCTACCGTTGTCAGACCTTTAAAACAAACCATGCTTGTTGAGTTTTTTTATTATTATTATTGCTATTCCTCTCTCCTGAGCTTTCACTTTAACAGGCCCATTGAGGCCTGTTAAAGTGTAGAGCCTGACGGAGCTCTGCGGTTTCGGGGTCAGTTCTCAGAGCAGTGCAGACTTCAGGGTGAACACATTGGGACATCGGCTCCTGGGAAGGTTGTAAACTTTCACATGTGTTTTCCATTCATATCAAATATCTTTCACTGTAGAATGATGGACTCAGACCTCAATCTGTGCATTTGACCAGCAGCACGTACATCCAGTTCACATGAAATGGAAACTGTAGGAATCAACTATTCACTGTCTTTGGATTTATTTGAGCTTCTGTCTTACTGTAGCTTTCAGGCCTTGCTGAGCTACAGTTGATCTGTTTCGTTCTGATTTGTGAAATGTTAGGACTGACTGTACTCATTGCTGTGAAGGAGTTCTAGCTGCAGAACTCTGGGTAGGTGTGTGCAGTTCAACAACTCCAAGCTGTTTTCCATTTCATCAGAACTGGGCGCGGTCAGTAAGTAACTGACAGCTGAGGACTTTCCAAACACGTTGACGGCACATTATCTCTCTCACCCAGCAGTCAGACATAAAAGCATCCTTTTTGCTGAGACATCAGCGTTTCACAGCCACAGCTGCTCTGAGGAATAGTTTTAGGTCAAGACCCCCGCTGTAATGAAAGCGTTCTGTAACAAAATGTTCTTCCAGAACTCTTCTGTTCACTCATCTTAGTCGGGGGTTCTGGGAGGCCGGCTTTTCTCTCACATTCTCCACTTGCAGCTGCTCAGCGCCATAGCTGTCTGCCAACATCTACATCCATCCCGGAGCAGGACCCGTCCCCAGTCCGAGTGTCCTCCACCTGCTGCTGTCTTCCCTTCTGTTCATTAAAAATAACTGGGTGATAAATCAGCCACATTGTGCAGAGAAACTTCAACCCACTGAGCTGAGCTGTGGTGAGCTGAAGTCCTGACCTTAATCTAAATCCGAAGTGGATTCTTGGGAGTTTTACATGATGCAGATTAGTTTATGTAAATCAGGTTAAATATGTGGGAACTTCACAGTTCTGCCACTCTGGGGGATCTTAAAGCGACAGCTCCTCTGGCTCGGTGGTTAGACCATCTGGAGAACTCATCTGGAACCCACAGCTGCCTCGTTTGCTTTCATCCCCCAGATAATAGAAATATGTATTTGATTTCTTTAGAGCTTCTGAGTTTGGAGTGGGAGTCTTCGTTAATCTTTTCCGGATTTTTTATCAGTTTTTTTTTGATTGTTTTTCTGACTATAATGTATGTCACAGAAGGGTTTTTGTTCCCCTGCTGTCATGGGAACAGTGTTACTTCCCATTTTGAGAAGTACTTCACTAAAATCTTTGCTTAAAGAAATCTTTTATTAAACATTCTGAATTATAGCAACAAGTCGCTAAAAATGTTCTCTGAAATTGATACATTTCTTCCTTCTTTCCTATGATATAACTGACTCTAACGAGGTCCCAGGCCGTTGAAACAGACACAGGCCCGCAGCATCACACATTTTTCACTGTACCGCAGTTTAACAGTTCAGTTCAAATAAAAAAATAAAAAATAATTTATTCCTAAAGGAACAAATTAAATATTGTCATAACTCATCATCCAAGTATCTTCAAATAGTTGATGTTGATGAAGATGTTATGGGCAGAAAGGATCTCTAATAGCAGTCAGTCTTGCAATGTGTCTGAAGACTGTTGCTATATGACAGCCTCATGACTATTATGACATGTTAACATGCTAACAGCTAAGTATCTGGGCTACTAACATGTACCAGTAACATTTACTGGATGACTCCCTTGCTATCTTAATCCACATCAATTGCTTTTTCTGCTCCTCTCTGTCTATAAAACCAAAGCTGATTAATTCAATGTAGTCTTCTAAAGTCTCATAATTTGTTTTAGTTCAGCTAGTCTCAAGTGTCACATGACCAGCCCTAATACACTCATCGCAAATGAAAAGCATGTGATGAATGAAGAGTCACACACATCACACACACATGAAATGTCACACACACGCACAGAGGAACAAACCACCAAATAAGGCTGGACCGGCATCCAGCCTTATTTGGTGATTTTAGGAACACTTTAGAGAGAGTTCCTGAAATTTCATGAATTATTCAACAATTAAATGGCATTCTCACACAAAATTGAACAGACAGTAGTTAGGACTTTACCATGAAAGCTGTGAAAGCTGACCTAATGCAATGCTAAGGGTTTTGCAAAGATCCACGGCACAGATTTTTACAGATTATTTCTGATCCAAAAAGAAATGAGAAAATATGTTGTAAGTGAACCAGATGTGGGATTAGAGTTCTTATTGGCATCAAGGGAAGTTTTTGTTTATAACAAAACTTCTAACTCAATTTATAAGTGTAAAAAAATATTTCTGCTCAAAACTGGTGCCGTGTGGAGAAATGATATATCTTGTTCTCCCTGAAAGGACTGGGACAAATGTTTTTGAGGTTAGACAAATTATGCTTCTAAATTTACTACAAAAGATTTTTACTGGTTCCAGAGAAAAATTTAAAGACTGGGGAAAAAACAGGCAGAAACTAGTTTACACCAAAGACAATAAAAGAGGAATGAACTTCAGTTTGAGACCTTAGAAGTAGCCAGCTCATAGAAAGTTCATGAAGTTAGAAATGTAGGAAAACTCAACACATATTGCAGGAAGAAGAAAATATTCATAAATAACTTTCAACTTTTTAAATAAACCATAATGTTTCCATCTACCACGGAAACCACAGAAACCTCCATGTAAATGAGCAGAGCAGAGAAAAGCTGCTGGATGCTTTTCCATGGCACCGTCACTAACTCTGCAGCTTGCATAACCAGCTAACTCAAGAAGCCAGCACTGTGTTGTTTCACAGCAGTTGTGTAACTCTGGATTTCGGGGCACAAAGCAGCAATGGTTTGTTCTCTGTGCAGTCATCAGACATGCAGGCCCGTTGCATTCTAACAGGCCTGCAGTGCTGCTGCTCTGCATGCTGCTGGTAGCTGAATAATCCCAGAAACACAGACAGCTACAGAATGGGATGTGGTTAGATTTATTTGTGTTTTGCAGCACATGACTGAGCATGTGTAAGTGCTGATGAAAGGTCTGGGGGAAAAAAGGAAATTATCCACGATCTAAAATCCTGTCTATTATCAGCTGCATGCAGAAGGCTTTGTAGCACACAGGCAGTAATAACTTTGTTACATAACCAGGCTTATGTCATAATTGTGTTTTTTGTAACCTGATCAGTTTGAGCAAAGTGTTAAAAAGAAAGAAGAGATGGAAGCTTGTGCCTCAGCTTGCTCTCTCTGCCTCGGACTTGTTCTGCGCATGACCAGCTGAACCAGCAGCCAGACGAGTCACAGCTCATCTCCATGGTTACCCGGAGGCTAACAACATCACACATTCACTTCACCTCAAGAGCTATGCAGGTTTCAGCTGATGACATCAATACATCTCATCAATACATGAGCTCAGGTCAGAACTAAGCCTATCCTAACTGACCACTAGGTGGCAGTCCTAGCTGTGTACCTCTGGTGGACGCTACTGCCTGCTGTAGAGATGGAAGTACAGTGTGTAAGAGTGTGTGGATCAGAACATTTTTTATTTTTGCTTTTTACATTTGTTGTGAAAAACAGCCAACTTCATTTCAGAGCAACTGGATGAAAAGCTTCAGCTACTGAGTCTTTCCACTGATTCTCTGTTGGATTTGGGTCAGGAATTTGACTAGGACATTTTGAAAAATTTAAATTTTTTGATGCTGTCTTCCGTTGTTATGAAAATGGCAAATCATAGCCAACATCTGATGCCTTGAAATTGGGCTTCTGTCTCTTTAAGAAGCCCTTATCTCTTTCTGACCCTTCGGAGTCATCACAACAACTCTCCTCCATGATGCCGTTTTCAACAGTTCTTAGAACGTTGGACTGAGAACTAGTCCAACACTCACTGACACCCAGTAGGTGTATGCTAATTGCTGCTGCCACTAGTCTGAAGGAGCAGAGTGGGGGAGGGCTGCTCTGTGAGGCAGAAGCTCTGCTGGAGACTGCAGCTCTGAGGAGGAGCTTTGTGGAAATAGGCAGAGCTTTGTGAGAGTAAGCATTTAGGCACCAGGGTTGGCACGGAAGTTTCAAGGATTCCTCTAACGTGTATGAAACAATCAAAGCAACACAGTAGATATGTTTTTGATGAGGAGTTAATATTATAACTTATAAAGATCAAAAATGTTGATTTTTCATGATATCCCCTTTAAGACCAGACTAACCACTTTCTTTTTGGAAAAGTTTATAGAAAGCACACTTTAGCTTATGGTGACCTTACAGTAATACTGCCATAACTTATGTTAAAAAGGTACATGCTCTTATGTAAAGTCAAGATATAGTAAGTGATAAATGGGATTATATCATCCACTCAATTTCTGTTGTATCATAATTAGACAAATATGAACAGTTTTTCATATAACAAATTTGACTTGATGTCAAAAAGTTGATTTAACATAATGCCCCTCTGTAAGTCTTTTGTGGCCTGTAACAGGTAGCTCTATGTTAGGCTCCATCCATCTGTCCCTAACATGCCTCTGGGGAGGAAGAACATCCTCAGTATGACGCTGCCACCACCATGTTTTCCTGTGTTAGCCCAGACTTCCTCCTTTTCACAACGACGGCTTTCTCCATAAAGCCAGATTTCTGAAGTGAATTACTACTAGTTATATCTCAAGAGATTGTCTTTAACTCTATGTCTTTTAAAGGCAATTGGATGAATTTATGTGCAGGTCTCAGAGTAAAGCAGGCTGAATAAAAAACATGCCACACTTTTCAGATAAATCACTTATCATTTTACACTTCACATTTGTGGTAGCAAAGTGTCACAATGTGACAAAGTTCAAATGCACAAATAGTTTTTCGTGAACTGTTTAGTTTGGTGTGTCCAGTAAACTGTGACTCTGGTTTGTCTTCATCCAGTTAGAGAAGTGAGCTGCCTTCATTTTCAGTTAAATAGAAGAAAAAGGTGCAGCACCTAGATTCTTTCTGATTATTTCATGGAAACACAGGGCATGTAATCTGACTATTTCAGTGTTTTAAAACACAAATTCAGGTCATTATTTTAAAATTCTTCTCAAAATGATGATGCTAAGATGTAAAAATAGGATCAGAAAGATTGATCATCCTTCATTCTCACCTCTTATTTAATCAGTACTGTGGAACCAGTCAGAAGTGTGACTTCCCCCAGAACCAGGTGAAACAGTCAAAAAAAGGAGGGGATCAGATCAGTGCTGCTTCCATGGGAACCAGAGAATCAGAGTGCTACTCCAGCACTTAGTGTGAGACTGCTGCTGCTGCAGATGTTCTGCGTTTGGATCTGGGTAAAAGGTCGCCTGCAGGCGGCTCAGAGCTGGGAGAAGACATTTTGAGAAATTGGATCAGCATCTGTGGTGAGGTGTGGCTGTGTGCTCTGTGTGTCAACTACCAGGAAGATCTCACACACACACACACACACGGTTGTCTAGTCTTTTGAAAAGCCCAACTGTTAGTATATGTACCTGATGAGCAGACTGAGATCATTTTCCTCTTTTATACATTTTGGTTTGAGGTTGAACCTGAGATGTCTAAATCACTGATGCAAACATGGCTGCGATCTGGAGCCCAGATCATCACGCCCTCACCACCGTGCTGAAGTGCTGCTCTGAGCCAGCTGAGTTGCCGTGGCATCTTGTTCTTTATAACCAAGCTGGTGTTGCTTTCCTGGAACCAGGTGGTTTATTTGCATATCTCTTTCCAAAGTTTTCTTTCTCATTGTTGTATTTCTAATTGCTCAGAAAGAGACATCTAACCTTTTCCAGACTAATAGGAAGCAACATTCTTTTTCTGAAGTCATTTCTGATGCTCACATCTGAACGCTCCAAAGCAGCAAACAGACACAAGTTCTGGAAATGTTCTAATTCTTTAATTGGCCAAACCCAGCTGATATTCTGTCACTTCACTCCAGTGGAAACACAAAGGCTGGACTTCCTTTCTCTGCTAGGACTGGGAATATCAATCTAAATATCCATGGTACTGATGACATGGAGAGTACTGATATTGGATCCATAACTAGTGTGATGAGATCAACACACTGTTAACAGTTTCTTTCCTATATGTCGAGCATGTTACTTAGCTTCCTCACAGAGTTCGTGCCAGTTCAGATCCAAGAATTAAGATGCCAAATATGAAGAGATTTTATTTTTAATATGAGTGCAGGAATTCCAACCTTTGTAATGTTTGAACTCAGAATGTCTGCTTTCTTTCAAATACAATCTGGTTAATTCCTCCAAAAGTTTTATTATTATCTATTCATCTCCAAACTACACGCTTATGTAAAGATACACCTGAAAATATTCATGTGTATTCATATGTGAATACACATTCATGAATACACATGAATATAAACCATTGAAGGAGAATAGTGTTTTTATTTAGGTTATGAGGAGATTACAGTTACAGTTATTAGAAGGTAATAAAGACAGACTAACTATAATAGAAAACACTTGTATTTGCCAAAATAATCTGTCCTGTGTTTTATAATAACAACACAACTAACTGAAGTCGAATCACCAATTTATTTAATGTTAAGGACATGTTTTTAAAACGTATTGGTACTGCTCACACCAGTCCCGTTTTTACTCGGTATCGGATTGATTCATAGTTCCAAGAATTGCACAGCTTTATTTTCTGTGCGCTGTTCGGTTTTTTGGTTCAGTTTTTCTATAAATCACATTGCAACATTTTACACATTATAATTTATCATTTTTAAAACCTGGAGAGGAGCAGATTTTTTTTTCTTCCTCTTGTCTTAACAGGTAAAGCTCTTGGATAAAATTTTCTTTCGCTTGTAATATTTCTTGGAAACTGATTAAGGATGATCTATTAAAATGCAGAAGCGTGTTTGGATTCAGAGGAAATCCTTCGTCTGGGAACAGCTGCCATAGAAGCCAAGACCACAACGCTCACCTTTCACCCACTTAGTCTGGGCTGCAGGCAGCAGAGGGTTAACAGCTCTCTTTGTGGTCTGATCACACAGACTGGACCGCTGACTGCCAGGCGGAGACTGCCAGACACCCCCTGGCTTTGCTGTAGCACAGCCACTCTGTCTGCTGTGAACTTTCCCCTAATTCTCACAGTCTGCTTGAACGTAGGCCCCCCTGTGCCCCCCTCCACATTCATGCCTCACGTCATCAAAGGGGGATGATAAGGAACCCTCACATTAACGCCTGGAGGTATGAATACAGAGGACTGTAATATTGGTATAGTATTTCCAGCCCAAAACCAGTCAGACTTTCTATTGTTTACTGGTTCCATCTTGAAAAAAGCTACATTTTCAATCAGAATTTTGTGGCTGATTTCAGATTTTTTTTTTTTTTTTGGGAGGGGGGGGGAGTTGTAAAGTTTTGACCTGAAATACAGATTTCAGTCAATATTGAAGAACAACACTGAAAATCCTTTCTCTAGCCTTGTTAAAACCCATTCTGGAACTGAAAAGTCTTGTTTATTTCAGGAACTTCATCAAAAGTGAAACACATCATGTGATTCACGTGATTTAAATACATAAAGATGGGTTTTTGAAAGCCTTTATCTATGACGATTTTCCACGTACAGTTAATGATAACATTTAAAATTACAATATTACATCAGACCAATAAAAAAGATTTTTAATACATACATGTATCCTCAATGAAATGTATGTTTAATATCTGATTGCTTAGTGGCTGGTTGTCCAGTTTCAAAAGGTTCTTTTAATCTGACAAATGAGCCTCATCAAAAAAATTTTGTTTCTGAAAATGACCGTGTATTAGGAAGAGAAAATTATTAAACAGTTTAGTTTAAACTGACTGCAGCATCTTTTATTAGCAGTAAGAAAAGACTTGAGATTCTCATCTGAGTTTTCCTAAATGCTGCCAACTTTTCTAACCCAGCATGTTCTCAAAAGCAGAACAACTTTGCTGAAATACATTCCCCCTTCCTATTATTTCCTGACAGGCTTGTTTTCTTTAAAACAGCTCAGTTTTCTTCCTTTATTAACAGTGAATTGCTAATTAAAAATACTTTAAATTGAATCTGCCTCTCTCTCTCAGCATCTGCACTGAAGAGTATCACCTCTTTGACATTAGCAGCCGTCTTCTCACATCTCCAGGTCATATGATGAAAAGCTGACTGTCTCTGTGTTGTTTAGTCGGAAAGGAACCAATTTAAATAGTGTGTTTAATTTTCAAACATGTTGCTATTCTCAAGTGAAATTTCTGGATACTCTCCCCACTGCGAATAACTTTACTGAGTCAAGAACAAACAGGTTTTAACCAGACATGCAGCAGAAAGACAGATGCCGTCCTGTTACAGTTTTGTTGTTCTCATGTTGTTTTCTGTCTTCTTGACATTTGGAGGGGGTGAAGATCAAGTAAATACTAGAAATTGTCATTCAAAGTACTTCTAATGTTTATTTATACTTACATTACCTACTGGAAATATTAGAATAATTCCTTGCATGGCATCTTTTTACTTGTACCTGAGTTGTGCTTCTGTCCCCTGGAGGTTTCTGATCCTTCACTGTTTCACATCAACTTCATCCTGGTGCCAGCATGTTGGTGTTATTTGAAATAAAGACGGCAGAAAACACAGATAATATTAGCTATTTTAAATGTTTGTGTTTAACAGACCAAAGTTCCCACTTTGAATCTTAAATCTTCTTCAGGAATGTTCCTGACCAGTTTCAATTGTGATGAGCGTTTCTCCTCCAGCTCATCTGCTCTTTGTTCTGACATTTGTAAAGCTTTTGGTGAACTATGCCACCATCTACTCCAGCAGGATTTGATCTGGACAGCTCGGTGTCTGGCTCCTGTGACGGCTAACAGCTTGTTTCAGAGTGTCCCTGTGCTGATGAAGGGATCGGAAATGTCACAGATTTCACCCCCAGCTGTGGTGAGGTGGCTTTTCTCGCAGGAGAAAGGACAACGGTTTGACATCAGCTGATAGAAGCGATCTTTTGTTATATCATCTCCCTCCCCACACAGCCTCTGACATCAATGGTTAATATGGAGATGGAGGAGGAACAGAAACCTGAGCAGCTGCACCCCTCCCTCTGCCCAGCTGGCCAATGGCAGGCAGCAGCACGGCTTACACCGCAGGGCTGGGAAAGTATAAAACAGCAGAGCTGTGTCTGTTCATCCAGGAGCCTCAGCTCTCCAGTTCAACTCCACAAGACTTGGCAGGACTTGGTTTGAGGGGTGGAAGCGCCAGTAGCAATGAAGACAACGCTTGCAGCCCTGACACTTTGCCTGGTGGTGCTCATGGCTTCCGCATTCCCCTTTGAGAGGAAAGGGGCCTTGCCAAGTGCTGCTGCTGCCAAGGAGAAGCGTGTGCAGTATGCAGCGCGGGACGACGTTAACATCCTGGCCCACGGCCTGCTGCAGCTGGGCCAGAACCTGAAGGAGCACGTAGACAAAACCAAAAGCCAGATGAAGGACGTCTTCACCAAACTGAAAGCCTTCAACCGCACCACTGCCGAGCTGGACAAGGAGAGCCAGAGGCAGCAAGCGGAGGGGGAGAACCTGAGGGCCCGAGCTCAGGACCTAGAGGACAGAGAGGGCCAGCTCCTCAACGTCACGGCTGAGCTGAGGGAGAAGGTGGAGGAGATGCAGCAGGAGAGGAGGATCATGAGCGAGAGGATGAGCCGGCTGGAGGAGAGGGTGGACGGCATGCTGCAGGGACCTGGCAGCAGGAACAGCAGCGATGCGCGCAGCATCCAGGTGAGACTGCAGGCCGTCTGGTGAGGATCATGGGAGGGTGGACACATGAGGCTTCCTTCGTGTTCAGTGTTTCCTGCTTGTAGACTCAAGTGTGCATTAAAGTGTACACTTTTAGAATGAAAAAGCCCAGAGGGAGCAGTGGGTGGGGAGCTGCGTGCAGCACGTGCAGAGAGACTTCAGGGCTGCTAGACAAAGAGACCTGAAGCATCAGATGGTAGAGTGAGGGGCTGCTGGGACCTGGAGAGCCTGACGGGGAAACGGGCTGACCCAGAACCAGCTGGCCGCGAAAGGCAATTGCATAACCAGGGCTCCATGTGAAACCAGAACCGTCCACCTGGGTCTTATTAATGCTGCTTCTTTCCTCAGCTCATGCTGGACTCTCAGAACAGACGCATCGATGATCTGGTGGAGCGCATCAGGCTCCAGCAGGAGAAACTGGACAAGCAGAACGTTCGCATCAGGACGCTGCAGAGCCAGGTGAGCCGCGTTCACATCCTGGCCGGTTTCACTCTCTGAAAGCTGTGGACAATTCGTTCATGTTTTTTGGGGCTTCCTGTTGTGTTCAGATCCAGCAGCCCGGCCTAAGGCCCTCACCCCGGGGCAGCGGCAGCGGCAGCACCGAGGGCCCAGCGCACAGCGACGCAGAGGAGCAGCGCGACTCGCCGCTCGGTAAAACCCCGCAGCGCCACAAATCCCCCTCCCTTCACACAGACTTAAGTGTGCTGAAGAAAATCTGACGCCAAAGCGTGGCGAACCATCTGCTGAGTGAGGACAGAAAGAAGCTTAAATCACTAATAATTAAAGTCAGTCTAATCGCGAGCCCGGAAATGGCAACAGGTGGACTTTCTGACTCGTAATCAACTCAACACGGGGGTTGGCTTCCTTTAACATTATACACCAGTCTGAACACAACCTTTTCATCTTGAATTATTCTATAATGTCACACAAATCATCTGACTTTTCTGACATTTTGGCATTTCCGATTTTTTTCCTGTTCTTATTAATTATCTCACTACATTTCACCTCACCTCTGTCATGAAAGATAAATTTATTATCAAATCTATGCAATTTAGCCAGGCAGCTTCAAACCCCAGTCTGATGTAGATCTAAATCAATCAGATGTAGTTCCTAATGCCTTTTGGTAGAAAGTTAGCCATCTTTAAAAGCTGAGTCATTTGAATCAAGCATGTGGTGACAGGGGAGAACAACACTTCCCTTTCAACACGAGGAAACCTCCAACAGAACTTTATAAAGGTTAACTTTTTTTATAGACAACTTGAGCAGATGTGAAAACCAGTTTCTAGAAAGAATGGATGTTGAGTTTAGTCGGAGGAGCTCATTTAACTCTCCAGTCTGTGAGAATATCTACCTTCATCCAGACTCTACTGGGCTGCTGGGAATGGCCAACCTGGTTTCTAAATATCCACAAGGCAGAAGCTGAGATCGCAATCCATGGTAATGGTTAGGCTAGGTATAAAATAAATAATTGTTTAAAATAGATCAAGTAATGGTGATATTAGGTGATCTGTGGGAGCTGATGGTGGGCAGGGTGTGGCCGTTGGATTCATTCTGTGTGCTCAGTTTAACAACGACACACATTCCTCTCTCAAGCAAACAGATCTGATATAAATACATTCTTTTTATATTTTTTTGTTTTTTCTTTTCGACTTCATTTCATTAAAGTTTACATGTTTATTCTATTGCTAAGTAGATTAAATCTTTTTTTTTAATGGAAAATTTTTAGTCTGTTAAAAATTGTAGGCCTCTGTATGTTTTCAACTCTCTAATTTAGACACATGATGAAAAAACCACTTGTTTAGGGCCCAAAACAGACGTCCAGCTTAGTCTTCAGAGATATGTGAGATAAAAGTGCATTTGAAAACACAAATGAAGTGTGTGTTTTTAAACTGGAATTCAAGCTATTAGAGAGCTCAAAACTGAACTCCTAACTGCTTCTAGATGTGAACTAGGTGAAAGGTGATCTGAGGTTCACCACAGGACCAGGAATACCATAACACTCTGACATCAGCAGTGCTTTGTGAATGAGGGAAAAAATGGACAAGTTTTCCTGGCAGAGTTCCAACTGGGAGAAAGTTCAGCGTCTCAGAGAGTATTCTGTCGGGGTCAAGCAGCTTTAGTGGATTACTCAGAGCCTGGGAGGCTGCCTCCATCTCCAACACTCTGTTTTCACTGATAACACTTCCATCCGAGCCAAGGAAGGAGGAGGAAAACTGGGAAAGGCTGTCTAAATTTATCTGTGAACCTTGCATAGATACCCTCCACATTGTTTGGAAGACACTTGGCTCCTCCCACTTTTTGTGGCATCAGGCTCAAAAACAAATGTTTGGACATTCCTCATGAGTGAGCAACCTTTCCCCTACATCCAGATCCCTCATCCCCTACACACCTCACACCCTGAACAGAAAGAAAACTCTGTCTCTTCCTTTGGAAATGTGCCAAAGTTCAGCCCCCAGAGTTTGTTCCTTTAAAGTAGAGGTCAGAGGTCTATGATTGGCTAGGCAATATTCTGCCAATCACATGCATGATTTTTCACCTTTATTAGAATTTATTAATATATACTCCATTTTCCTACCTGATGCCACTTGAGTAAAGGCGAGATGTTGCTTCCTTGGGCAAATGATAGCTTGCAGCTCCAGATTCTCCCCCACCCCCATTTCTAGATGCCTTTCTCCCTTAAGGAAACATCCCCATCCCCCCCAAACCCTACCATCTAATCACTCCCCATGCATACAGCAGCCATGCACATCTACGTCACCACCTAGCTGCTGTGCATGTGACGGAGGTGTGACAGGTTGCAGACATGGGGAAGGGGGAGGATGAGGAATGTAAAGGATGAATGGTGTGTAACCCTATAGCGTGCAAGGCCAGGCAGCTGTAAAAGAGGGGAATTCTGCTTGGGAACTGGGAGAAAGGTCATGTTTATGACAGAGACACACTCTAGTTTTTAATGGCTTTATCAAGTGTAAGTTCATATCTCCAGACTTGGTGCGATAAGCTGTGCTTTGCTCACTTGGAATGATTAGTTTTATTTGCAAACACTCTGATCTCCTTCAGCTGAGGGTTTCTTTAAAACAGACTGACCTATTTCTAGAAGCTTGGCAAATTCATTCTAACAGGGAGTAGGGCTAATTTTGTGACTTGTATGTGTTCTGGAAATCAGATGACTTAACTTTCAGTCTAAGCTGATTTTCTGTGGTTTCTCAGGGGGAGTAGAGCCTGTAACAGCTAAATGTGTTGAGCATTGTCAGCATTCCCAGAGAAACTGTAACAGCAAGATTATGTGTTAGGTCAAGACATCCTGCACAGGTCAACCTCTGAGGTGATAACCTGGAAGAAGCCTAAGGCAATATCGAACCTGTCAAACTGTCCAGTTTTGCATTTTGTTGGAATCTTTCACATAACCGGAGAAAAATCTAATGGCATACCAGGCAGCCCTGGCACTCACAAGATGGGTTTCACCAACATCCCTTCATGTTTAAGCATGCTCAATGTAAGATTTCTTCCTCTCTGCTGTTCCAGAAATGGCCACAAACTGTCATGAACTGTTCCTGAGAGGAGAGACCACCAGCGGGGTCTACCTCATCCAGCCAACTGACTCTGAGCCCTTCAACGTCTTCTGTGAGATGACAGCTGGTGAGCGCAGCAGAACTTCCTCTGAGTGCTAAGTCTGTCTCCTGGCTGATGTAATGTTTGTTTGATCAACTTCTCTATGTTTCTCTGCCCAGATGGTGGATGGACAGTTATCCAAAGACGCCAAGATGGCTCAGTGGACTTTGACAAGCTGTGGCAGGCTTACGAAAAAGGCTTTGGCAGCCTGAATGGTAAATACTCTTTGGGCTTTATCCACTTTCACTATCCGGTGTTAGCTGGTCAGGACAGTTGCCTTTCAATTCCTCTGTAGTCCTTCAGTAGCTCCTAGCACTAAGAATTAAGTAATTGAAAGATGTGGGAAGTTATGACAACAACAGATGTCAGGATCATGAGCTTTGGGTTGTTTTGGACTAAGTTTTGGTTTTCTGTTCCTGTTCAGGAGAGTTCTGGTTGGGCTTGGAAAACATCCATGCCATCGCCAAAGATGGCAGCTATACCCTCAACATCAAATTCTCAGACTGGAGGGATGACTCGGCATCTGTCCGCTTCCCGTTTGAACTTGGTGGAAAGGAAACCAACTACTCACTCCTAATTCAGGAACCTGGCACCACCGATACGCTGGAGAGTTCCCTGACCACCGACTCAGTTCTCGCTCTCCCGTTCTCAACCCGGGACCAAGACAATGACCGTAAAGGTGACATTAACTGTGCCAAACACCTCTCTGGTAAGTACTGGCACACTGTCCTGTCACACCGACTCTGGCAAGACTGAAGCATTCTAATCAAGCTGATTCTGTTTTTGAAGGTGGTTGGTGGTTCAGCAACTGTGGTCGCTCCAACCTAAATGGGAGATATTTCCAGAGCCCTCCTCCCAAACAGAGACACCAAAGGAAGCAAGGCATCTTCTGGAAGACCTGGAGGGGGCGCTACTATCCCCTGAAGTCAAGCATAATGATGATTGCTCCCGCCGCCATAAACAAGTCTTAAAGAGCTGAAAGAGACAAAGACGGAGAAAGAAGCAGAGTCCTGACTTTCCGTTTTTTATTCGTCGCTGGTTTTGTGGTAGACACGCCCAACTCTTGGGTTTTTTTCTTTGTGAGGGGGAAACCTGACACCAGAGCCACAGTCCTGAAAGCAGAAGGACAAAGTCAGATGAAAAGAGTTTTCTGTGGTCTGTTGTGTGAAGAGACAGATTCCTTATTGCTATGTGAAGCCACAGCCAGTAACTGAGTCCAATGCCAAATGTGCAGTGGAAAATTTCTCTAATATGTTTTCCCAATGAGGTTTCATCCTGTAGACGTGAGCAAGTCTCTGCCTGTGGACTGGGCTGGGAGTCATCACGCATTTTCCAACAAGATCAGACGCCTCACTGGGGATGATGTGGCTTCATGCTGAGGTTTGGTAATTAGGAAACATGACTGTTAGCATCACATCAGCTGCAGAACTGCTGTTTTTGTGCAGGGCATTTACACTAGTGACATGCTGAGTCAGCAAACTCTTAAAACCACAAGCTGTGGACCAAATAACCATCTAAAACATAAACGGCAGATTTCAGCATGATGAGGCTGTAGTTTGGTAATGGGGTGAACTGTTATCAACTAGCTTTACGCTATGTTAGCATCGATATTACTCACCTTTTCTGCCTTTCTTAACACATACTATTCTATAGTCAGAATCGACTGAAAGTCTTCTTCACTGATTTTTTTTTTTTTCCTCTGGAGGGTTGGATATTTAGTCATATTGACTAGTTCTTTAATAAATGGCATTGTTTTGTACATATTTGAAAAAATGTCTGTTTTTTAGTAAAGTATCTGTTTCTGATCTTTGCCAGTTGACTTCAAAGTTTGATGTTTTAAATATATTTTTCTTATTTAAAAACCATGTATCTATTATGTGCTGCTTTCTGTCTGTAATTTATATTGAGGTATTTTTGGGGGAAAGTGGGGAGGAGGGTAGAAGAAAAATGACCATTTTGGCCACATTGAGCCAATAAAACTGATTTAAACAAATATTTATTTTGGGTACTCATTCAATATTCATCTCTGTCAACCCCATGATGATATTCATGATGCCCAGTCATTGGGTGTTCCAACATCTCACAATGTGTGATAGACGTGAGCACTGGTGGTTTTAGGTTGTTCTTCATCTATCTAAACCAGTGGTGTCCAAACTTTTTGACACATGGGCCAAAATCAACAAGTTGAAAGTCCTTGGGAGCCACAAAAAGTTTAGCAAAAGTCAATGTTTAAAATTTTAAGTTAAACAAATCTCCAGATTTGTAAATTTTATTTAATTGCTGGGCCAGATTTTAGAAAGAGCTTACTGGGGAAATCATCCAGGGCCCTGATTTGAATTAATTTTGTTTTTAATGAATGCGTGTTTTGCAAAAATTGTACTTCACATAAAACTTGTAGGCCCAAATTAAGTTAGGTGAATTCTATAAATATTTTTGAGATTTTTAAGAATATCAAAAAAATATTGTAAAAATTATAAAGTTGTCAATTTTTTGGAAAACAACATGGAGGCATTGGCTGTTAACCTGCTCACTGTAGATCCAAACACACACACAAACGCACACACACATTATACATATATACACCTACATACATACTCACACAGTAGGTTTGTCTGTCTTCACAGGAATGTTCCATTGACTTCTATTCATTTCTCATTCATTTCTACAGACTAACTCTGACACTTACCCTAAACCAAACCTGAACTCAATTCACACTTCAGTCCTAAACCGCCAACCCCAAAACAGCACCACTTCTTATGGGGTCTGGCATAAGGACTAGGGGCTCCTCACATGGAACTTAGACTGTATAAAATACAAATAGCAATAGGCCAGTTACACACATCCACCCATATATATATATATATATATATATATAGATATACACACACCCCAGGAAAAAAAATTACCACAGTCCTGCTAACCACTGGAAGACTAGACATAAAGGAAACGAACATATCCATGTGCCTGACTCTGTACCTGTGGTTCAGCTAAACTTGCCCTTATCAATTTATGTAACATCAATACAATAAATGGCCAGAAGCATCGAACAGCCAACTGTTTTATTCTACACTCAATAGTTCATATTATGAAGACCGCAAATATGAATGACTGGCTGTTTCATTCTCTTGTTTTGGATTGCTTTTATTTGACATCAAAATAATTATCAATTTTGTCAAAGTACTGACAAGATTAGATTTTCTCACATTTTACGCTGTATTTTTATTTTTCTTCAACATATGCTTGCTTGTCACTCAGCCTCACCTGGCAGGTGTCTTGCATGTTAAGGATCACGTCTACATGTCATTTTACCTGGAAGCAAACTAAAGCTTTAAGGCACAGGTGTCAAACTCCAGTCCTGGAGGGCCACTGCCCTGCAGCGTTTAGATGTGCCTCTGCTGCACCACACCTGAATAGAATAATTAGGTCATTAGCAAGGCTCTGGAGAACTTATATACACAAAAAGGAGGTAATTAAGCCATTTCATTCCAGTGTTTTGTACCTGTGGCACATCTAAAAACTGCAGGACACCGGCCCTTGAGGACTGGAGTTTGACACCCCTGTTCTAGACTATTTACCTAAACATCTTCTCATCCCTGATGAGCTCCTTAAGCTACTTAAATCCTTGTTTTCTGAAGGTCTCAGACATTGCTTTGGCTTTTAACATGATGTTCACTTTTATTTCAACACTCAGGATCACAAACTGAGGTTTGAACCTGCAACACCTTTTTCAAATGGCTGAGTAATGATGTTCTCATCACGTTCACATGATGTGATAAATCTGAGTAATTTATCACATTTTAAGGGTGAATAAATGTGTGTATGTCCTGTTTCTTTTTTTTTTCCTCACCAGAAATTATTGCAGATAACAGGAAATGTTCAAAGGTATTTTCTACAATTTTTACTTTACTTCCCATTGGGAGTTAAATTTTTTTTACCCAATTTTATTTGGCATATAAATGTCCCTCACAGCAGTGATCATTTACACAGAAATCCTTTAGCTTTAAATGAGCACATTTGCAATTTAAAAGCAGACACTTAGGCGGAAGGCAGCACTTGTTCTCATGTGATGGGATGAACAAGGGTTTTTGTTCAGAAGAGAATTAAATGGAGATCAAACCTGATGAAGTGAAAAGCTGTGAAGATTTGAAATGATTCGCAGCTTCAGACGCAGTTGTGCATCTGTTATTGAAAAGCTAGCTATTTTATCATTTGGACACCAACAGGTTTTCTCAATGAGTTTAACTAAAAGTTGTTTAAATATAGTTTGACAGCCTTAGAAGGGCATTTATACCATATTATAGGTAAATGTTGACAGTTTCCAATAGATTTTCTTTATAAAGAAATACTGTGTTTTATTTTTTCTTCCAAAGATCTTGATATTCAGAATACAATGTGGTAAAGAGTGGATTGCACTCTTTACCACATTATGAAGAAAACCAGGGAAAATATGAAGACAAGAGTCCACAATCATGAGGAAAACAGACTAAATGGAAAATTGGCTGTGCTGGAACAGCTTGGAAGATTTCCTCATTTCTTCAGTGTATTTTGACACGTGAAGTTGACGTGAATCAGTGACATTGCTGAGGCAACGTTCCCATGGCTGATTAAGCAGTAGCACTGATTACATCAAAAGCACGATTCTGGCTGCCGTGATGTTAGAATCTTAACTAGAAAACATTAGAGCCAGCAGCTTACTTTATATCAAACCTGACCTAATGAAGCTGCATCTGACGTAGTTCAAAGTTTACAAACTGAACTACCCAGGGCATACATTTATTGCAGACCTTAAGTGAAGTGTGTAACATTATTAAAGATTTCACAGGGTTCTCCAAATACCCTGCTGAGGTCATATGGAGTAATAGTTCAGTTTATTGCTCCCTGACTCCTCCTCTTGAACCTCTTTTACTGATCACTGTCATATCCTTGATAGTATACATGATCAGTGAGGAAAACTCCTGAAGGGAGCATGGGAAATCCCAGTTTTATCTCCATTCTGCTTCTCCCTCTGAATTAATGAACAGAGAGAATTTGTAAAAGCAAAGGTGAAACGATCTTGAGCTTATCTTAGTGTAACTTACCTCGCCTTTCCATCTCTTTCCTTCTTCTCCTGGCGAGCCCAGAATTAATTGAACCATTAACCAAAGTGTGTGGCTGACCTGATCCCGCAACAAGAGCGGACACCAGATTAAATGAGGCAGAGAGCTGTTAGCGAGATGTTCTGCTTCACAAAGCAAAACGGCAGAGCAAACTTCTGCTACAACTGCAACCAGCTGCTCAGCTTTATTCACCTCCAGCTGCAGAGACACATGGGGAATTACCTCATTGGGCACACAGCACTCTGTGTTGACACAGTCTCTGGTTCTGGCCCGTAAATAGCTTTCGCACCCCGCTTAACTTCTCTCCAAAGGGTTCAGTTTTTCTTTGAGAAAAAACAGAACTTCTAGAGGGAGTTCTCCTATAAAAAGATTACTAAAATCCCTAAAGTCAGCAGATCTGTGATACAGTGCAGGCTGCTTTTATTCGCATCCTTGGTAAAATTGGGTAAAAAGCTTTAAAGGAAGCGTATCTTTTACTGAAGTAGCATAATCTAACTAAGATTTTTTTTTTTAAAAATCTAACCTTTATTTTGAGTTCAGTGTTTATTTGCCTGAACGCTGCTGATAGACTCGATTAAAACTTTTTACATTTAATTTAGTAGAAGGAACCAGATTTAAAACGATTCTTCTACTTTAAAGATGCACTCAAACAAGGACAAACGTTTGAAAGGGAGACAAGTCCGCAGCATTACAGGACCTCCACCATGCTTAAAAGTAGGAGCTTTTAATGTTTGTCCTCAGCTTCATGACAAACCTGTCTGGAGTGTTGCAGAAAAGTTAAAGTCTGAGTGGAGCCTAGAAAATACATTTTTTATATATAAGGTGGTAGGACAAAAAAAAATGGTTTTCCTGAAGTGACTCCCAAACAATTGTTATTCATAGGATGTAATGATTTTTATGTACATACACCAGTTCCTTTTCTCAGAGTGATTTAAATTTGTTCGTCCTTTACAGTGGACTTCAATGCTTGTGCTAACAGGATGAACTGTTAGCACAAGCTAACAATGTAAGACTATAAGGTTCAGCCTTACATCTGACTAATTTCAGGTTGTTTAAAACTCTAGTTATTGTTCTGCCTGTAGATAATAGCAAGAACGGGTGAGGATGAATTTGAATCCGCCGTACTTGAACACTGTGCTTTTGTGTCTTTCCCAATTTGAAAAGTGGCGAGGTAAACATCATAATTAAACTTCTTTTTAGTTTCTGTAAAATTCTACTAGAGCCATAAAGCTATCATGTATTCAAAGTAGTTACTCCAATGAAATTAAAAACATATTCACACATAATTCCAAGCGATATATTTTTAATAAAAAAAAAAAAAAACAAACAAACAGATGGATCCACATTCAGGCAACAAAAGCCCGTTTCAATCAAACCTTCAGTGGGAAACAAGCGTCATCGTAATGAAACTGTGAGAACGGGAATGCAAAACGAACAGCCATCATATTTCCAGTGCAAATTATATGGATATATGAAACATAAATAAGTGTATAAGTTAGAGTTTATGTCAGGAGAATGTCTTTATTCCCAATACTTTAACAACAGAATCTGTAAAGTGAGAAGCGATTGTATAAAAATAAAGTGACTGAGGATTGTCCAGTCTGCACATGGATTGACATGAACATCTGTCAGATGTAGCCAATGATGTCCTTGCATATTATTGGCTGTCGGCTGCCTGACTTCATCAGAGCTGCAAAGTGGTAGAAGTCTGAGCCCAGCTCATTGATGCCTGAGTGGGACTGGTGGAAAAACGGTACTTTAGGCTGCGACGGTACAACAGGACAGGACAGACGCTTTGGAGCATTGGCAGCTCTGTTAAGATGAGTAGAGTCTGTGGATCTCATCCTCACTCTGTCCTCCACTGACTTAGAGAAGCCTGACAGTTTCTTCCTCATGTTGCCAAAGAAACCTCTCCCCAGTTTCCGTCTGGAATTCGGTTTCAGTTCTGTTGGTTCCGGACAATCTGGCAAGTCCATCCAGTTCTGTATGAGGTCTGCAAAACTATTGTCACCCAGAACCAGAGGCTGGCGGTTCCGCCCTCTGGTCAGTAAGGAGTTGGTCCAGTCCTCTGGGTCACTGACCTCAAAAGACGTCCACGTTTCCAGGCAGGCATCAGATGTGGATTTAGGCCGAATGCGACCGCTTGGTGCCCTGTTCATCCGCGCGCAGGCGGAGGACGAAACACGCACGTTCCTCGTCCTCCTGAGGACAATGCCATCGTCCTGCCAGGATGCCTCGGAGTAACCCGAGTCAAACTCCAGACTCTTCTGGCTGCAGGGAGAGCGCAGATCCCGGCTGAAGCTCAGTCCCAGCCTGCTGCTTGCATTGTCCTCGTCTTCCTCCTCCAGGGGGCTGGCTAGGCAGCAGGCCGAATCGTAGGTGCTGGCCGTGCTGGCGTCGGACATCCGCATACGTGCCCGATGCTCCCGCTGCAGGGCCCGCTGCTGGCAAGCGCGCGCCACCGCAGAGTGACGCGCTAAGGCTGGTAGCTGGTTGTTGAGGGGAGCGAGAGGACGGCGGACTTCAGGGCACGCTTTCCGCAGCTGCTTCAGATCTTGCAGTGACCTCATCATGTAGTGCATCTGCTCCTGCAAGCAGTCGCTTGAGTCACGCAAGCAAAGCTGAGGAGAGAACAGAGAAAGGGTCATTGTACAAACCACAACATTATGACATAGAACCCACAAAGACACATGGCAGTAAGCTTCTACGCCTTACTTATAACCAAAGGTTTTCAAAAAGGTCTCGAGGGCAGGCTGGGGCCTGTCCTGAATGAACTCCAATCAGTGACTAAACGCCTTTTCTCTTTTTCTAATCCTACAGACCAGCTGACCTGCCGCATAAAGAACACAGCTCTTAAACAAGTAGGCATCATGATCAGACATGTCTATTTGTCCGTTAATTTACTCAACCGCACCAACACCTTGAGTGAACGCCCTGCCTTCAGATCAACCCGTACAGATCTAATTGCGCCTCAATTTCTTAATCGGCGCAGTCAATAGTAGCGTTTAAGAGGGACACAGAAGCCTGCGGTTCCTGATTTAACTCCAGGGGTCCTGTTTCTTTTTATGTGTGTAGCACACTCTAGCTTCCTCTGCAGCTCACAGAGCCGATTGGTCCGAGTCAGCCAGGGACAGAGACTGAATTCAAACAGGGCATAAGGAATCATGTGATGTTGGATGTGAGAAAGTCGAGGAGGACAAGTAAAGTCAAATCCAGTATATTCGTTTAAAGACAACTTTGAGTCTGCTTAACCATGCTAAAAACATGTGTCCAAGCCTTCTAGTTAAATCTGACACTAGAAGAACAACAAGAATATGCAAACAGAACCAGCAGAACAGAAATTCTTAGAACAATTTCAAGACTCTTGAAGTCCAAATTTTTAGCTTCTGATCCATAATATAATGGTGAAATAGATCTGACCCCAATAACTAGTTAGGTTTACAGGCATGTGAAAACATTGACCACCAACAGAACAGTTTTCTTCTATCTAGAATATTAGTAAGATTCACTATTATCATTTTGGCTTTTTTTTTTTTCTTTCTTTTTACATTATTTCTTAATCCTCTGTACGATTATTTCCAGCACAATCCTGTTGCAAACATTTCAAGTTTTTAAACTTTCCTTCTGTTGCTTCTAACCAGGAAAAATACAGCAGGAACTGTAACAGGTATACTAAATCACAAAATGTTCTGAATGCAAATAATCGCTTTTGTACTTATAAACAAAGCTGAATGACGAGTGACAAGTACATTTCCTCTGTGTTGCAGGAAAATAAAACTATAAACTCCCAAATGAAGGAATCCGAGCATCACTCAGCTGCAGAGTTGTGACGATAGCAGCCTTGCCTGAACATGTCTAATTAGTTTTATATAGCACACACGTCAAATGGGTCTAACTGAAAAATATATTTTATCACGTGTGATTATTTAATAAAAAGCCAAGTAAGACGTACACTTACCATCTCGTCTAGTTCTCGTATCTCAAATTGTCACCTCCTACAAAAAAAAACAAACAAAAAAAAAAACACACATGATGAACCCGATTAAGAATCGAACTGTCTCTTTAAAAATAAATCACTACAGGATTGTTAAAGTACAAACACTTACTTCTGATGTGACCTTGCTTGTTCAGCGGGTCTAATTCGTCCCATAAAGAGAAAAGCGTCGCGGGTCGTTCGGTGGTGCGGCAGAGAAAACAATTTCCAGTTTGAGCCCTGCACTCCGAGCTGAGGATGAAGAGCAGCAGAGTGGATATTTCACTGCTGTTCCCCCACCTCCACTAGCTACAGCTGCGCGCTCAGCAGCCAATCAGCAGCGACCCGCGTCTGAATAAACCAATCAGAAAGCAGGAATCTCGTCGCACAAATTTACAAACCCATGAGCTTCGTGGTTTGCTTGTTTTTACTGCCTTTATAAATGAAGCCACACGGAGCTGTTAAAATGCATCTCAAATTATATGTTGCTTTGTCTTCTGTGTAGCAGCTGCACTCTTTGTCTATTTGTAGAAGTTATAAAAGAAAACGACTCCTCTGTTCCCGGTTTAATTTGGCCGATGACAGGAGTTCAGTGGGAAGAATCTTCACTAGATGTAACTACTGTTCCAATTTGCAATTATGACCTGTTTCCTTCACATCATTTTGTTGTACAATGTGACCAATCAGAATGCTGCATAAAAATACAATTACAATTTAGCAGAGGATTTTTAAACTGCAAACTAAATATAGACAGAGTTTACTACATAAATAGCAACCTCTCATATTCAGTGTTTATTTTTTATTTTTATTATCACTATTGCAGATCAAATCTCCCCTCCGGAAAGCAAACTTCTGTGACATCACAAAAGATACACCGCAACTTCCTCAGAGTACTATTTGTTTTTCTACACATTTTTATTCAAGTTCCTCCTTCATATTTGTTTACCTGGATTCTGTCTGCGCGCAGAAAAATGCTTGAGAATGTTGCATGGACTGTAGCTACATTTAGCAACAGCAAATCTCGATGGTTTATGAAGAAGATCAGGGCAGAAGTGGATTTTGCAATCAAATATCTTCATTCATCATGTTAAAGCAGGCTGCTCCTGAAAAAAAAAAAAACAAGCAAAAAACATTTACTCTGGTTGTTACTGTAAGGTGATATTTTTTGGGTGACCCAAAACTTTCACAACACCCATTACTTCTATCAAAAGTGATTACAATACAAACAAATTTAAAGTTAGGTCAATCAGTTATCCTCGCCTTGCATGCACATGTCTCCATCGTTTCAGTAAATCATGGACTCATCACTCAGAAAGAGAGATGTTCTTGTCAATGCAATGACACTGTGTGATTAAACTCTTTCAAGTGAGACAAGCAGAATATAACATTAACGAGTGCTGTACGTACACCGGATAAATCAAAAGTTTTGAAGATGATCATCGTCGCCATTTGCTTCTATTTTGCATCCGTAGCATCACTTATCATGACTTAGAAGGTCTTTGAAATCAAACTGGATCAAATACCCAAAACTGAATTCAAAAACAACTTTGAACATTTCCCGGTGCCAGCTGTTTAGCTTGATTCCTGTGTTTACGAATCTCAATTAGTAGGGGATTTTCAACAGCGCAAGTTTTGCAGATTTCTAGAAAACCTACATAGAAATCCATACTTTCATTGCACTTCTTTCTGTGTCTTTGAACATTTTGTTCCTGGAAAAAAAATAAAACTTGATGGTACTCACATCTGAAATGTTGGAATTGTATTTGTGAAGCAGCAACTTTTTGTATAAACTCAACGCCTTTAAATATAAAGCTGTAGCCTGTGTAAGCTTGTTGGAAGCTGTATTACTTTTCAGCTGTCTTGCCTCTCTGTATTACATGTATGCATTAACCTAAACCTTCACACTGTTTTTCCCTCATTGTCTGCACATTCATTTAGACACTTCAGCCTGACGTCCTGCTGTCAGTAAACTATTCATCTGAGCGCATATAAAATGCACAAATGCAAATCTGCACCATAAATGAGCTTTTGGACCTTACCCCGGCAGTCAATCGATGCTCCACTTCTCCATTCATAGCATTCAGAGGCCTGATGTCTATGCTAAGCTGATGGAGCGAGGAAGAATGCTTTGACTCCTCACTGTTGACGAGCCACTGTTCAGGTGCAGATTTTTCCTCACCGAGTCCAGCATTACCATATGAACAGAGCTAACATGTCCTGACCAGTTCATCCAACATAAACCATCAACCCATATGGAATACAACTTCTTAAAATGCAAACTCTATCTTTTTTTTTTTTAGAATGTCTTCTTTTATTTGCACTTCTTTAATTGCGTTGTTATTGGTGCTGCATCTGACACATGGTTTTCTTTGTGCATAGTTAAAAAACTACCTAAAGAGAGCAAAATAACCATCCGAAAGAGTTCAGTGTGTACATTTCAATTTGCAACATTAAACCAAAAAAAAGGGGAAACCAGCAATTTTGGTTCCCCACACTCCAGCAGCTCTGCATGAAGCAAGTAATTGTACAAGAAACAGTTGGAAGGACTAGTGATTAATTCAATTATCTACATCTTCATCCTTGCTTTCCTGAAGCCTTAATGGGTTTTAATATTGTAAAGTGGTGCTTGACCAAATGCAGACCTGGAAAGGTTAGAGATGGACTCGTTCTTGTGTTTAGCATCATACGTCTATCCTGTTTTCTGTTGACATTATTGTCACAAATGTGACAGGATTATCAAGGCTGGGAGCTCAGGTGTCACTGATTCAGACGCAGCTTTCACATCATTTCTCTTCGCTTTGTCCTGCCTGGGTTTGTTCTGTTGTTTTACACCCACAGATGTTTTTTTTAAAAGGTCAAGCACTGTTGTCTACGTCTGGATTTAAGAGATTTAGGGAGAAAACTACTGTTTAAAGGAACTGTAATGGGTAAGATTTCTTTTAAAACTTTCTTCAAAGATTGCTTTGTTTTATGGCCACATGCAAACATTTGTTTTGCAAAATTAAGAAAACAGATTGTGTTCTTAAAGCCTTCAAGAATATCCTCTTTTTTTCTTTTGAAAACTGAAATGTTGCACTCAGGGTTGTGCTTTCTTGTGCAACTGCAGACATGGAGCTGCAGCGCCCTCTAGAGAACACAGTTCAAACCAAATAGTTATTCTGTGGTTTTGTAATAAAAGGACCAGTTCTTTATGTTTGATTTTAAAACAATTTAGATTTATAATTCTTTACTAGATATTTACAGTCCTTTCCCTAACTGGCCTACGCAATCATAAAGAAGTCGGCTGACTTCACAGTTGTTCACCAGACAGTTATCAACACCCTTTGTAAGAAAGGTAGCCAACAAAAAGTCATAGCTGAAGAATCTGACTGCTAACAGAGTAACATTTCAATGGAAATTAAAGTGGAAGGGGCTCAGGCAACAGCGACAAACGCAGCCTGGCAACAATATTAAGCAATGCAAGAATTTGGAGATTCAGAAGGTATGAGTCTCGAGCCGGTGTTAATACTTCAAGAGTCACCACAATGAAGTCACACATAAAAGGCACGGCCTACAATTGTTGAATTTGTTGTTTTGATAATGTCAGAAAAATCTTTCCTCAACTAAAAGAGAAAAAAAAGACATTGATCACATTTGTATATGAGTTCCCAGACTCTGGAAGAAAAGTGGGCAGACCCAGAAACCAAGTTGTTTAAGGGTCAGTGTGACATTTTGGTTGTCAGTGGTAATATAGTGAGTCTGTTGACGTCGGTCTACCAGAAAACTTTAGAGCAACTCATGTTTTCCTGGGCTGACAAGCTTTAAGACGATGCTAATTTCCATCAAGAGTTTGAACCCGTTTACAGTGTTAAAAGTATCAATACCTGCCACAAAAGCATGATTTTGCAAGTCTAATTCTGTATTAACTCCTCATTAATGAATCTTATGTAGTATTAAAAATAAAATTAAAATTCAGCATTTCATTAGCTGCAAGGCATAATCCTTAATAAAAGCAGAAATGAATGCTTGTAATGAATCCTCTTTTAAATCCTAATAATAAAACAAATGAACATCTCGGTGGTGTTGCATTTATTGACTTCAATTTTCTTAAAGCTAATGTAAGCAAGTTCAGTGAAAATTAATAATAAAAGCTGACCTGTAAACCATATCGTCTCAAGCTTTTTGTCATAAAACTACAGGCTAGAATTACGGAGTCCATCAGAAAACTTTCACATTAAAAACCCTTAAAAAAAAATTAAATCACAAAAGCGGTGGAATACATTTAAAAGACGTTTCCATCCTGCATGTGGTTTAAAATCACCTTATTTTATTCAGACCAGAGAATGGACAACAGGTAAAACCAGTCTGGTTGATGCTGCAGTGACATTATTCAGCAGTTTTACCTCGACAGCATGCCTTACGGCACTAACACCTCTCAGCTGCTCGATATGCTTCCAAATCAAATACAAGTTTAGGCATGTTGCCATTGGGTTGTTTTAATCCAGTAATATAAGTTTTCACATTCTTTTGTGATATGAACTTTGATATATAGGAAAGCATGAGAAACATTAGTAACTTTTTTTTTTTTTAAATAAATTGTTCTGCTTCCACAAGAACAGTTATTCATTCATCAGGTTTCAACTACTGGAGGCATGAACACCACAGACAGATACATTCACCTTTCATTGGAAACATGTATTTTCAAATCTGTGAAAGCATAGTTATCATATAGGTTTTAAATAGTTCAGCTATTGAACAGATTTCTGAGACAAAACCTGGAGGAACATTTTTAATGAAAATGATTTTTCTATTGAACGGCCACCAGGTGGCAGTCTCAGTCTGTGACATTTATATGTGCTGCTGGTAAAAAAAAAAAAAAAAACTGAACGATTTGAAAGTTTCAAAGAAGGAGCTGTAACATTCAGTCTGAAAAATATACCTTGAGCAATACAACAAAACACGCCTCTGGAATTTATAGCTTAAGTCTTACATACATTTATAAATATATGCAAGCACTGACACGAACTTAAATCCCATGATTATACTTTTAATATAATTACATGTTTTAACTGCATTTATCTTTATAACTTTACTGTTTTTGCAATTGATAGTTATATAGTGTAACCATTCTGCCAAACTTTCCTCACTGTCAGGACTCTAAACTTTTATTTTATTTTCATAATTTAAAATAACGACGCAATAGCTTTAGTCACAACTGTACAAATTTGCATCGACCGTCAAAGCAGCTTGTGTGTATCTGTTACAGCCCAAGAAAAAAAGAATGATGTGCATAATTTGATGATTATGGTTCAAAGCTAATAGAAACCAAATATTCAGCTAACAACATAAGCTAATGCAAAAAGAATCATTACTACAGAAATAGTCTGTTCAAAAGTATGTTTATCTATTGGAAGAGGTGCAGGCACACAGAGGGAAGTATCAGCTTTGTACTTGATAAAACACAGTGGATCTACAATAGCAGAAGATTGTTCTATAAATCACCACCAATTGTGGAAATGTCACCTTGGACATAGCCTGGTCATCGCCTTCCTATGCAATTCCACTCAATTCTCATCTCCCTTCAGTGCTCAGTCTGGGATTTCTCGAATTGAGTTTGATTTCTCCTTTTAAATTTTAACCGGGCCAATCAGCAGGACGAGCTGTGAGCAATGATGTCAATTTTCTGTGCCGTTTTAAAAATTGTAGTCTCCAGCAAACAATCATTTCTTAATATCACAAAGGAAAGTGTAGTACAAAGGGCTGGTTTCTACCAGCCTACCTAGGACTTCAATCCTAGGTAGGCTTCAATTGGATTCTTGCCTCTCCATTCTTCATTTAGACTCCAGGAACTTGACTTCCAAATGAAATTTAAAAATGTTTTTCTCCTTAGTGCCAGTAAGACGCTTTTGATTCTCTTTTTCAGGAGTGAAAAAGAGAAATCAAAGCGTGTAACCTGTTGCTAGTGCACGTTTCTCCATCACACTTTTTCCTTCCACTAATCTTTCCATCATCATCATCCTTGCACACCGCATTTTTTGAACACCAACAGAACATTGCTAAATTAATTATTTTATTTGTCCTAAGAGACATTTCATTTTCTGATGAACTGAATGGAGGGCTTCAATAAGCCGTTAGCCATCGACTCAAAATCAAAACTAAATGCTTGAGATACATCACTGTGTGTACTAGAGCCATCGTCCAATACCTTTTCAATTACAGTCCACATTAACATTAAGATGCACCTGTAAAAATAAGCATACTGCTGTGAGAGTACTTACATGAAAAAACAGAACAAAAACCAATATGCAAGAATGATTTCTACTTTATTTAAATTAAATCATATAAGACCAATATTTTTATTTATTTATTTTTTTACCAAAAACACTAACCTTTTTTCTCAATTAGATTTTGATATCTCTTTAATAATCACTATATATTCATGGATCAAAGACTGAGAAAAAAAAAAAAAAGAAAGAAAACAAATTTAGGAGCAAAGTAGAACAAACAGTAATGAAAGTATGTCTAGGGAGCTGGCTGTAAACAGAAGTAAAGGCACAAAACATACTGCAATAGACACAGAAATGTAGTATAAAAAGTGATAGCATGTTAGGTGCACACGAACTTTAAATACATGTTAGCATTTTGTCAGAAATTTCCCCCTGCAGGTAAAACCTTTTTTTCTTTTTTTCTAAAAAAAAAAAAATCTATCTTTTTTTTTAAATCATTTTGTAGGAATGTTAGAATAATTTGTGCAGATTACAGAGCTATTATTGGTCCTGTGAAGACATGCAGAATATACGATTTAGCTATGAATGATGAACCAATGTAAACATTATTTCTTTTTTTAAAAAAAGCGCTTTTTCTTTCTTATGAATCTCATTTCATGTCCATATGCTTCTGCTGCATCTTAAAAAAGAAGTTTCACATGATTAAACATTTCATAATTTGCACATCAGGATCTAAAAGTTAAATTTAGGCATTTGTGTGTATATATATA